>KN837443.1:12480-33059 GCA_000827215.1 Sphaerobolus stellatus SS14 | reverse complement strand
AGAAAGGTATGATAATCCTTAAGATAACCTATCCCCTTCAGAATGTGGCATACAGAACTTGTTAGAAAGTCTGCTTCAAGTGGAGGAAACAAAGATTTGAATCTTTCTCCAAATGAAAGTTGCTTGGGACCATCTGGTAAGCCTTTCCAATGGGATTTGTGAGGTAGGAAAGCTGGAGCATGAAATGTGTCCTGGATTTGGTTGACAGTCCAAGAGTTAAGGATGTCCTCCCAATTCTCTGGTTGTGGATAGTTTTGTGCTATATGAAAGTCACACTTCTTTAACACCATGAGGCATACTGTTTTAGTAAGGAGGATAAAAAAAGAATGTCAGGTGCAGATGTTGGTAAAATCTGTGTTGGTTCCACATCTCATAATTTTTGTGGATTACTTCAGAATTTTGCGAATTTTTTACAATTTTTTTATGCTGAGAATATAGCTTGACAGTCACACTTCTTCCATACCATCAGGTGGACTATTCTTAGCAAGGAGCACAAAATAAGTGTCAATTGTGGGGTCTGGTAAATCCATGTTAAATCCTTGTCTGATAATTTTCCAGAATATTAACTGAATTTTCGTGATTTTTACTGATTTTCATGATTTTTACTGATTTTTCCGGATTTTTACTGAAATTTCCGGATTTTAACAGAATTTCCTGAATTTTACAGGATTTTCCGGATTTTAACAGAATTTTCCTGAATTATACTGAATTTCTGGATTTTAACTGAATTTCCTGATTTTTATTGAATTTTCCAGATTGTAACTGAATTTTCCTGAATTTTACTGAATTTTACTGAATTTTCCGGATTTTAGCTGAATTTCCTGATTTTAACCGAATTTCCTGATTTTTACCAAATTTTCCGGATTTTAACTGAATTTTACTGAATTTTATTGAATTTCCTGAATTTTACTGAATTTTCCGGATTTTAACTGAATTTCCTGATTTTTATTGAATTTTCCTATCCATATTACTATCAGAATTGGGTACCCCATTCTGAGTCCCTTCACCATGGAACAACCACTGGGCCAATCAAGCTGATTTTACTATAGATAGGGTAGGTTTTAGCAAGGGGACCAGGGCCTGGTATATTTGGAGGTGCAGGCCTCCAGAGTGTGAGCTAAACCTGCCTACACCCTTATACAACTTTTACCTGCTCCCATGGCCCATGGTGATGGGACCTTTGTTTCCCCAATATTTCCCCTCTCTCCAACTTCGGGAGCCTGCACCTCCAGTTATAGCAGGTCCTGGTTCCCTCACTAAAACCTACCCATCCATGGTAAAATCAGCCTGATTGGCCCAGTGGTTGTTCCATGGTGAAGGGACTCAGAATGGGGTACCCAATTCTAATAGTAATATGGATAGGAGCTGCTTGAAATGAATAGGAAAATTTGACATTATAGAGGAACTCTTCAGGACATCTGTTGAAGGTCCAGTGTGGGAAGAGTTTTGCGAAGGGCGAGATGCTGAGAAGGTGCTGCCTGCTCACCAGCGCCACACTCCTTTTCTTTAAGACAGGTGACACCGCCAGGGCCTCCTGAGGAGCTTCTTCGACTACACCACCTATTATCTCAACTGAACTGAGAGATGATCTGTACCTTCTTGATATATTAGATGACGTATTAAGGGTGGGAGAATTGCGGAGACATAGCGGGGCTCAAGTCGACCATACTATATTTGAACTTATTTCAGATAATGAGGATGATTAAAAGCTAGATAGTTGTGTAAGTAGTTATAGTTTATCATTCTTATAACTACTTACAAAACTTCCCTTTCAAGCCCGGGCTCAAGTCCAGGCCCGCCCAAGCCTAGCCCGAGCCTTTGTGAAGGGCTCAGCTTCCTTTTTGGCTAGGCCTAAGCCTCGACACTAGGCCCAAGCCCGGGCTTCGAGCCCAAGCAAGCCGAAAATCACTAGGTAAATTAGTGTGTGAAGACCAAAGCTTACTCAACAAAGAAATGTTTCACAGATCTAAACTTAAAAGTCAATTACTCCTTTTTTATATCCAAAGTCGCGAACATTTCAAAGCACCAAATTGCCACGAGATGAGGGACGAACTAGTCTCAATGACTGATCAGTTCTAAAAAAGCCTCGCTATAAGAATAATAACCCAAAGAAAAATTATTAGGACATCAAGTACAATTTACTCACATCACGAAATACCAACAAATATGTTGATCTCATTACCTATAGACTGGGGAGCATCATGGCTCACCTACAGAATTCCTGGTATAATACAATTTTTTTCATGAACCATGCTACAGACCGTAGAAATGGGACGTGAAAGCCCGAAGCTATGAGTCTATGGAAAACACGGTGCTCCACTGCATGCTAGCATCTCGCTCTGCAGGCCGCATATTTTTTTTCGGGATGATGTTATTTAAGAAGTTTACTCTTATTCTTATTCTTATTCAAACACTAAGCATACGCTGCCATATGGTGGACACATTGGTGCTCCATTCTACAGGCGCCTATTCATGAAGTGTTTCGGAGTGTATTAGCTTTCGGTGCCGGCAGCTAGCGTCCAGCTGAGCGGAAGCAGAAGCAGACCTTCCCTTGTCATTACCATCAGCTACAGACACGGATTTCAGACACACTCATTACCTCAGTCATTCCTTAGTGATTTCTTTTACATTTCTTTCTCTGCAGATCTACTCTAATTTCTCTACCATAATCCACGACAAGAATTTCCCGACAAACACACAACCATGGCTCACAAAGACGGAGTTGCACCATCTCAGAACGAGCCAGAAGGCATGTACGGACATCTAGGCCTGCGACTGGAGGATCAGCAGCACCCAGCCCGTCCGACGTCTAGCGGGGCAAGGGCTCAGAATTGGCCACCTACGCAGTCAAGCCCATACCAGGACATGTCAGCCCAACCGATAGCTGCCTTGAGCAACACTGGTTCGAGAACAGTCAGGACTTCGCACTCGGATCGTTCCCCACACCACAGCTCAACTACAGTGGTAGATAACCAGAACATTTGCTCAGGCAATCAGCAACAGGAGCAGGAAGAACTCAGAGCCAGGGCGTGCACGAATGAGCAACGGGAACCCTCACCACCAGTCCATCCGTACATTTTCGATGAAGACTTCGAGGCAGTGAGGACTCGAGCTGGCATTCTCAAGGATCAGGAGAAACAGAGAGCTTCGATTCCTGAGATGATATCGGGTTTTAAGGCTAAGCCACTGACACATAGTGAGTCCATTTCAATCAGTCTGGAGTTCACAGTTCGGATGGGGTTTATTCACTCGCAGAGGATATCCTGGTGGTCCTCTTGCGTAGTGCGTGCCTGGAGGAGTTAAACCCTCGCATGACGGTTCGGTGGTGATCGGAGAGGAGGGTCGAAACCTCCCACATAATGCCAATTTTCGGCTCTGTTTATGTCGTCACCAGTTCAACTGGGGCTAACATATTGGCTTGATAGGTGTCCCAGGCAAAGTAATCCATGCCTTTAAGGCCTTTGAATATATACCTTACACATCATTGACCACAGCTGCATGTCTGAAAGCTGACAATGGTGAACAGGAGATGGAGCTCCGGGTCAACGGCACCTTAGCAGTAAAGAAACTGGATCGACAAGATGAGAGAGCCATCCGTGAAGGGTCTTGGCAAGCAGCATCCAAACTAGCAGTAGAGTTAGCATGACAGCATTGGCCACAAGGGGAGATCCGAGCAGACACCCTTTCGAGACACCACGACATCATAACGGAAATTGCAGACAGCCATAGCTGGCAGATGGCAGTAGCATACAACATACGTCAGTGCGAGATCATGCACTACATGCCACAACATGACATTTCACAGTTCAATGAGGCCATTTTGTCCATTGTCACATCTCAAGTGCTTAATGAGTCAGTTTCAGCACTGCGTAACTGAAATATTTCTTATTACTTCACACAAGTACTAAACTGAATTCAATTATATTCGAGTTACTTCATAGTACAATTTGGTAAAGGTGAAAGAAAGATTGCCGGCACCTACTGCGACCAGCAACTATTACCAAGCCTTTGTGGACACTTATGGTGTCTACACTACTTTATTATTTGTATATACAATATGATCTACAATAACATATATAGATATGTTACATCCTCCCCGGCTAACTGCTACTAGCAGTCAAGCATAAAGATCTTCAGTGAGATCTTGCATAACCTCCTCCTCTGGGGGAGGTCTAGAAGGACTCACCTTGGTGCAGCTGCATGTATGCAGCACACTCCAGGCCAGCGGCACTAAAGGGGCGCTTCTCAGTGTCCCTCATCATATATGGTATGATTTTACCATATATCTGTTCTTTAGACAAAGAACAGTGCTTAAGGAGCAGAGCTAAAAAGTCTGTGCCTTTAGGGATGGGGGCCTTAGTGCAACCCTTTGCTTCAAGTCCTTTCTTTATGCAGGACTCGATACGGATAGGTGTGGAGCTATCCATGATCCACCTCCCTTGTTGATGAGGTGGTATCAATGAATTCATGTCAAATTCACGAAATATACTCTCAAAATTGATAGTACTAGCAAAAACAGCCTTCATCTATAGAGGAGTCCTGGGTTCTCAGTAAGAGTTTTACTGTTGGTGGGTCTTGGTCCAGGTCAAGATGCGTTGTGACACTGCCCGCACATGTGTAACTATAAATAGTCTACGTTGGCTTGGGGCAGCCGGGTGGTGAGGCTGAAGCTATCGCCCCCCGGTATCACAGATCAGATCTATCAGTATCTGATTGGTTCCTCGTCGACTCACATTTGTGATTCGATGGTCACGTTAGTATTACTCGTGACTGAGTAATACTGCGTGTTTACACGCGCGATCCCATTTATTTATTGGGATTGCCAGGAGATCTTCCTATTCTAGGAAGGTCGCGCAGTTGTTTGACACCGCGAAGCTCTAGATATCTATCTAGAGCTTCTCGCTCCTTTACACCTGAGAGTGGTTCCAGGTGACATCCCCTAGAGTCCATTGGACTCTAAGTTTGAGCCCTTCATTGGTCCATTCGTGACCAATGATTTCGTTGACGAACCATTCCTGTTCATCGTTGTTTACAAAGTCATAAAATGCTTTGGCTTCACAGTTTGGGAACCGCACATTATTATTAGGCATATAAGGCCTAATAAGACTTGTATGAAAGGTTGAATGGACTTTTCTAGATTTGAGCTCCTCTGGGAGTTCAACTACTACATTAGAGGTATCGTTTTTGGCCTCTAACACCTTGTAAGGTCCTATAAACTTTGGCAAAAGTTTACGCGCCCTACCTTTAGGTAGGTTCAGATTCTTGGTACTTAAGTATACCAAGTCACCCGGGGAGTATTCTTCTCTGGGTCTTCACTTCTGATTCACATTAGTCGTTTGTCTAATGCGACTTGCAATAATGGCATCATCTGTAACCATTATATTCCATCTTGGTTGTTCAGCAAAATGTTTAATACCCTGATACTTGGTATTAAAATCAGTGGGCAAAGTCATACGCAGCATATAGCCATATATGACGTCAAATGGTGCATAGCCAGTTGATTTGCTAACACTACTGTTAATAGTGAATTCCACCATTGGGCATTTCTCAGCCCAATCCCTCTGATCATTAGCAACTACTGTTCACAGTATTTGCCCTATAGAACAATTGGCTCGTTCGGTTGCTCCATCAGTCTGAGGATGGAACCCTGTGGACATTAATAGTTTAGTACCTATTAATTGCTGTAGTTCACTCCAAAATATAGAAGTGAACTTAAGAGTCTCTATCAGTAACGATTGACTCTGGTAGTCCATGTAATCTGACTACTTCCTTGAGATACAGCCAAGCTACTCCTCTAGCTGTTACTCATACATTTGTAGGTATCAAATGTACTTGTGATGAGAACCTATCTATGACTACCATGAGGTGCACATCAATGTCGACATACTCCCAGTCCGGATGGCTTTCATCTTGAAGGTCATTCTTAAAATAGTGAGACAGACAGTCTGCTACTATATTTAAGACACCAGGTACATGTATAGGTTCATAGTTGAACCTACTAATGAAATCACACCACCTCTTCCTCACCAAGAAGCAGATTAAAACTCGCATGGCATGGGCCAAAAGTCATGAGGAGTGGGGTGTCAAGGATTGGAAAAATGTTATTTTCTCTGATGAGTCCAAATTCAATGTGATTGGGTCTGATGGCATCCAATATTGCTGTCGGGGTCCCAATGAAGAATTCTAGGCTCAAAATGTTCAGAAAAGAATGAAGCATGGTGGAGAAAGTATCATGGTTTGGGGCTGCATTACACCTCTTGGCTATGGTCGCCTTCATTGTCTTGAAGGCATCATGAAGAAGGAAGAATACTGTGCAATTCTTGAAAAATCATTCCTAGGGACCCTCCATTATTATAATCTGGATGTTGAAGATGTCATATTCTAGCAGGATAATGACCCAAAGCACACTTCAAAGCTGGTCAAGGAGTGGTTTTCGGACAATGGTGCTGAAGTCTTGCCCTGGCCAGCCAATAGCCCTGATATGAATCCTATTGAACATGTCTGGGGTGAACTAGAGAGGAATGTGCAGTGTAGGACACTCCCACCCACCACAAAAGACCAACTTTGGACAGCTTTGGAGGAGGAATGGAAAATTTTACGTCTGGACTATTTGGAGAAGTTGTATGAGAGCATGCATGCATTACCATATTCTTTACGTCTCGCTTGCACAGGACTCATACACTAAATACTAAACTTACATAGAGACCAAATGTGATAGTTTGAAATGTATAGCTCAGAACAATGTTCATGTACCATTCTGTTACACCCCCCAAAAAGCACACTTTGGCGTGTTTTGCTCATATCTTTGTAGAACCTCCATGTTTCTTTTTGAAAGTTTTTTTAACGCAAAGCTATGAAGCAACACTGTGTTGCTTAATTGCTAGTATGTCAATCCTGGCGCTGGTTCATATATTATTATATGAACTGTATGGAGCCTTTGGGTGGTGCAATACTTTTGGCCACCACAGTATGCTCCATCTGTGGAGAGAAGGGACATGGAGCCGGTTCCTGTTGACATGGGCAGTGGCCCCCGTAGAGTGGTCACACCCTTGAAAGCAGAGGAGATTGAAAGAGTATTGCAGACATATAACTTATGGGAAGATTGGTGTCACATAGTTCATGGAGTGCGGTTCGGTTTCAATATTGGAGCCAGCATACCCCCAAACTCAACACATATATTTCCAAAACCACAACTCATCAAAGCTAAGCCTGGAATTTATTACTCAGTACATAGCGAAAGAACAAACCGCTGGTCATTACTCCAGACCCTTTTCTCCGTACATATTAGAGCAAATAATAGGCCAATTTCGGACTTCTCCTCTTGGGCTAGTGCCCAAAGCGTCAATCCTGCCCAGCTTTCGCATGATACAGGTCATGTCGTACCCAGGGACGACCCGGATTTACTGCCAGTGAATGCTGGGATAGATGCGGAGAAATTCCCGACCGAATGGGGAACGTTCGACAGCACTGCCGAGCTGATTCTGTCCCTCCCAGCTGGATGCCAAGCCGCTGCATTCGACATCTCCGCGGCCTATCGAATCACCCCTGTGAGACCCGACCAGCAGAATTGGTTTTGCGTACTTTGGCAAGGGAATGTATACGTCGACTTTGCAGTCGCATTTGGCATGGCATCCAGTGCAGGCATGTTCGGCAACATAGCAAACATGCTGGTGGCTATCTATTGAGCAGCCAGTTTCAAGGCGATTTGCAAATGGGTAGACGATTTCTTCGCCATAAGGTTCCCAGGCGAAACATGGACCGAATAAGATTTCATGGACCTGACATCAGCCCTAGGCGTACCATGGAGCCGAGAGAAGACAAAGCCCTTCGCATCTGTACAGCGATACATAGGCTTCGACTGGGACCTGGAAAACAAGACTGTCAGCCTTCCCCCCGGGGGAAACTTCGGAAGATCTTAGACATGATTCAGGAATGGCTCACACCGTTGGCAAGGTTTTCTTATTCAGAAGCGGCACGGTTACATGGGAAGTTAGTACACATATCATCAATCTTTCCATTGATCCGTCCCTTCATCAGATCAATAGCAGTTCTCGCAACCAAATTCCTCCCGCAGGGCTCGAAGGTACCCACAGCGGTCTTTGATAACAGACCTCAAATGGATACAGTTCTTGCTCGAGAACTCACCAAACCAGCTTCCACTATCACAGCTAGGAGAGATAGATCTAGATTGGTGGGGAGATGCCAGCACCTCCTTTGGCATCGGCATAGCCATTGGCCGCTTTTGGGCAGTATGCACCTGGTCTCCAGGTGTGAAAATCGGTGCCGGTCAACGCTTCGACAATGGTTGGGCCGAAGCGGTAGCGGTCAAACTGGGATTACGCTTGGCACAGCATGTTGGACTGCTAACACAACGTCCCGAAAACAAGAATTCTTTCTTGGTCAGATCAGACAATGCCGAAGTAGTAGCCATTGTGAACAAGGGCGGCTTACGAAGCCAGGAGACAAACAATGTATTGAAACGGATTTATGCGATCCTTGCAAAAGAGAAGGCACAGTTGGTGGCAAGGCATGTCACCTCCCAGCAGAACATTTCAGATCCTCTATCGAGGGGGCCTTCCTTGTCTTTGGTAGGCGAAAGAAGACCATCAATGGACTATGAGTGTACATAAGTTTCTTAGGATGGAGGAAGACGAAATGACACACCTGTAGGAATTCACTCAGCTGCACACGGTGGCGGAATTAGTCAGCAATTGCATAAACATTATCCTCACTCTTTAGCTTACAATATTTCGATACCATTTCTTGTCATCGTCTTTGCGTTTTCCAAACAAGGCATCAACTTTGTCAATGAAAATAAGGGAAGGGGCGAGTCGCCGGGCGAGACTCTACCAGCCATTAGCGATACTTAATATATTTCAGGAGACAGAGTGAGAACTTACAAAGATCGCTTTGACCAATTTCTCAGATTCGCCAACATAGCAATCTTGGACATCACTAGGCTTAATATACAGCATCTTAGCCCCGCATTCCTGAGCAACTGCCCTGCATAGAAGGGTTTTCCCAGTTCCAAGAGGACCATAGAGAAGGATGCCTCCGATTGACTCCCTCCCAAGGACACCCGATGTGAAAGCTGAAGGGTACAGGAGGGGAAGTGAGACAATCCTTCTGAGTGTTTCTATCGTCTCAGGCGCTACACATACATCGTCGAACGATGTTTTCTGCAATTCAGCTGCGAAGTAGGCGGAGGTGGTACATCAGTAATAATTTCCCCGACGAAAGACAGTCACTTACAAACATTAATAATGCATTCCAATAGCTTCTTCTCATGTTCGGAAAGTCCATCATCCTGTTTCACGCGACGGACAACAGGGTCTTCGGTTTCAGAGTCTGAATCCGATTCCGCTAACCATAAGGCTCTAGATTTCGAATTGCTCACAAGCATTTCAATTAAACCTATTATTTCAGCTGCTGACACTTCCCGTGGCGTGTTGTCTACAGAATTGGTTCCAAATGGCGATTCAAGAGCCATTGATACCAGCTTGTCCAAGCAAGCTGTGATGGACGGCTCGATATGCTTTACCAATTCCTTGAAAAAAGGCTCGGTTGTCTCGACATCTTTGTATGTTTTATCAGACAACATCATGATGCGGAGTGAGTCGTTTTCGAGAATCGATCCTAGTATATCCTCAGATGCTGTGGCTTCTCGGGAGGCTAAGCATAGCTTAATCCAAGCGTTCCCTATTGCAATCTTTCTAGAAACTGACAAGCGCAATTCCAATTTGCGAAAAGCCGGAGTTTTGGTATTTTCTGAGAAGACGAGGAGATTGGATGACACCGGAGGGAATTCAAAGTTGCTGTAGGAAAAATCGCCTGTGAAAGCTTTGCAATGGCTATTGATCTTGGGCGAGTTATCCAGGCAGTTAACAAAGAAAGCGGATGTCAGCGGAGAAAATGAAGGTAAGTCCATCGAGCTGTTCTCTTCCATAACGTAAAGAAATAACTGGCTCCCTAATCCTTTGTCCTTTATCTTTCTCGTCCTCAAACGTTTTGTAGCTCTTCACAGCCTGTGCTTGTACTGCCGGAGATAACGCACAGGAAAAATGATGGATGAGTTCTCTAACAATCCCTTGCGGAAACTCGAAGGAAGGAGCGGTGGAGTCGCCCGTGTCGTTCGAAGTCACTGGGACTGAATCGACGACTGTAGTTGTGCCGCTATCGGATGTGTTGCAGGGAGGCTGGTGAACGAACGACGGAGTCCAGATGATCTTGTTTGCGACACCCGGAGGAACAATTGACGCTGCGGACGATCACATGTGAGATACCGTGAGGTAATTTAGTTGAAAGGTTACTTACGACTTGGGATGGTCATTGTCCTGTATACTTGCTGTGCGAATCTGTGGACTTGTGCTAGTTTGGCGACCCAGTGCACCCATTATATACTCGAGGACTATCTTTTCAATTCTCACGAGACTCTTTCCGACTCCGATATCTCGTGTTTGCCTCAGGGTGAATGTCGAAAGAGTGAAATGCAACCAGATAACACAGGAATCATCGGCACACCACGTAGGAAGAACTGTAAGCGCTTGGAGGCTATCCGCCCTGTGCCTGATACGGTACTGCGTCCAAACGAAGTCGCCGTTTGGAAGCACAACGCAGCTGTGTTTCAGGTACACTGCGTGTACATAAGGTTAGCCAGTAATGCTTCTTTATCCGTGGCAAAATGTACCCTCACCGTAACTCATTGCCTTGTAAGATCTTGAGATGCGAGATGGCCACAGTCATGAATCTCCCCCTAGGCAGTGCATTTCGATATATCTCGATCATTTGACCCAATGTACAAGAAAACAATCGGACCCGTCGAGCTTGTGAATGGAACTACCCGACTTGACTGCAAGATGTCAATGTTTCTTGCAAGGACTAATCGTTCCTAATCAAGAGTGCTAATAGTTCCTTATGAGGATTGCATATCTGAATTCTATAGGACTGTTCTCCATTGGCTTCTATCGGGCATCGCATGTGGTACGGTTCCGGGAACGCACTCCGATGCAGTGACTCAAGAAATGATTCTTACCAAGCTTCTGATGTGGGTAGGCTCCATTCTGTATGTAGAAGTACGAATGATTCCCGTGAAGTGATGGGGATTTTTACCCTCAGTCTTCTCCAAGTGTTGCTGGAATCTTATACCGAATCCAGACCAGGTGGTGCTGCATCTCTGCCTAAAATGCAATCGTGTTGCCAGGCTTGCCATGGCCCAGTCAGCCATTTTCGCTCGACTGCGTCCATCTTTCGGAACCTTCACAGTAACTAGCGTTGACACTTTCGAATCTTCTGAGAGCATTATGCCGCCCAGAAGTCACTTCGTAGCCATGCGATGCTCCGGACTTCCTGTGAGAAGATGCGGCGTTACAATGGTGGCGGTGAGATGAGGTAGATATTGTTCTCGGTGCCAACTAGTCGCCTTCAGGCGGTATAGCCTCACGCCGGCAGAACATAATTTGACAAACTTCCTGTAAGGCGACCCCGACGAAACGAATTTATCAACATGTGTGAGACGAAAAACGTAATGTTGGCATCCCGCATGGCTATTGCGCCTTGCATTGTTATAGCAATGTAGTGTTCTTCCGCGGTTGTTAAGATTGTCAGCAGGCTATCCTATACACGAAATATAGCTAAGTCGTGTGAGGACTAATCGCGGTATGAACAACTAATAGAAGATCATCTCTTATCATTGAATGGAAAGGGAAAGTAATCCGGGCACTAGCTGACCCTGACCAGGTCAGTCATCCCACCCTCCTAAGGAGCACCACGAGTGCCAGGTAAAAACCATTCGGATTTGGTATTTCGTTAATGGCTCTGGAGTTTGATGTTCAATTTCTCCGATATCTGTGACTGTCTGTAGATTATCTTGATGGAAAATATAGTAAATACAATGGTGTATAATTTACAAGGAATGTAAATGCTCACTGAATTACATATTTAAGCTCCATCTCTGATGTAACTGATATCACTACCTTTTGACCACCAACTGTCATCATCTTCACCCGATTATCTCTTGGCGTCAACTCCAAGTACTTGCAATTTTACTTTCATTATGTCAACCAAGAACAAGAGAAAAGCCACTGACAAATTCAAATCCCCAGAAAAATGAGGTATATCTTATCTAATATATAAATAAAGCCCTTGTGATTAATATATTATTTGTAATCAGTTCAAAATAATCCCCAAATATCACACTGAAAATCTGCCATTGACTGTGGAAGCCGATACTGAACGACAGGAGGATGCAATGCTTGAGGATGATGAATTGATCTTGGATAATGGTGGAAATGAACCTCTAATTGTATTTATATTTTACTAATTAATACACATGAGTCAGTTTGAACATCCCAAAGCAGAAGTGAGAGTCGAGACCTACAATGCATTCTTTTGCAGGCCCATTCGCGCCGCTTGATAAGTCTGACTCAATGTGGAAGTTGTTACGTCAGCGACGGCCGTTTCCGGCGGTGGTTTTACTTGGGGTATTTAATGATAAATCACGTCACGCGCACCAGCGCAATGGACTGTTAGAGATCCGATTACTTAGCTAGTGAAAGTTGATTTAGAGATACGAAAGCTTTAGCTACCTGGAGTGAGCTTAACGCGAGAGAGGACTTTGCAGTTACGATGATCGCTTCTGTAAAGTGTGTCTTAAGGCGATTACGTGGAATCGAGTTCAGACAAAATGTCACTTGGGACGAATGGTGTTATTCAAGATGAAAAGTACAGGCGAAAGACAGTTCTCCTTACTACATTGGGTTTACATGTTTTTATACTGCTTCGAATTCGTATGAGTCATCGAAATAATAAATAAGAAGGTAATAGAAAGTTAGGGAAGGTTATGGAACGTTAGGGATAATTCTTAAACCTCTAAGATGGTTCGTTAAATAGAGTGAGGAACATCGGCCTTCTCGGGAGTCGATGCTGTGCAAAGCTAAGTATGTGTTTTATGTGGAGTAAACCCCACATGGTAAAGGTCGAGCTTCCTGGCTTCATAGTAGGTTTTTTTTTTCATCACTTCCAGCTTCTTTTTAAGAGAAAGGGGGTTTATGTTGTCACCCTGTGAATGTCTAGCTGCTCTGCGACGGGCATTTTTGGCATCCTTCAATACCAATGAATCATAGTCTAAAGGCTAACATCAAGTTAGCATATGGATGATAAGGAAATGTAAAAGAAAATATCACTTACTGGGTCTGGCATACTAGCTGGAATCTACAGAAAATAAAAACAAGCAAGAAAACCTTCGGCTCAAAGTCGGCTCAAATGTCTTGATCCAATCGTTGTTGCCTCCAGAAACTGGTCGGATCAATCAAAACACCTCTTACAATGTCAAGTTTCACCAGCTGGGAATTCGCCGTTTGCCAGTGTAAGATATACAGACTTAATTAACGTGAACTCTCTGCAAAGTGCAAACGTAGAGAGTGAATGCAAGCAAACAGGGATATTCCCCTCACCTCCAGCCCCTCACACCGATAAAGACAGAGAGGTGTTAGGCAATAGCAGACAAAGGCTGTGCAGGCACACTTCAGTCTTCTATAAGCTTGATCTACCAGCCAGATACCCTGACCCTGTGCAAGGGTTATTGATTGATTGTAAAAAAACAATAAAAGAAAGCAGGTTTATAAATCCTGTCAAGAGATCAACAGAAATCAGTGAAATTTTCCCACCAGAACTAAAAGTAGACTCACAGAAGGAAACCTGGACTTCAGAAATTGGAATGAGCAGTGCTGTGCCCTCAGATATGATGGAGAGAGATTTAATAGAGGTTCAAGAAGTAAACAGCTCAAAGAAAGGCTGGGATAAATTTTTGTGCACAAAGACAATGTTGCAACGAGACATTAATTAACCTCTCATTCTGTCCGGTGCTGACTCAGCAAACAAGCCATGTGAACTATTGTTGCTAGATTACGGGCTCAGAGAAGTAGAATATCCCACCAATATGGTTCTTATTTTACCTTGGATGATATAGATGTTCTGTAAGATAACTTTCTATAGCCACATGCATATACAGATGGGACGAGTAATGACCCAGAATAGCACCTAAAAAGAAGAATTTATTAGCGATTATAGTCAAGCAGTTTAGTTTCAGATATGTTATATGCTTCACAGGGCCTTGTCTAGGTCCTGTGTTCGATTTGCACGAAGAGTAGATTATTTAAATACC
Source organism: Sphaerobolus stellatus SS14 (assembly GCA_000827215.1). Lineage (NCBI taxonomy): Eukaryota > Fungi > Basidiomycota > Agaricomycetes > Geastrales > Sphaerobolaceae > Sphaerobolus > Sphaerobolus stellatus. Next base: position 18,898 of record KN837443.1, on the reverse strand, counting down.
TAATTCTTTTTATGTTTGACTCTTTGTCATGATTTAACATTGTATTTATTATTGGGCTAATTGATTCATAGCTTAATCTACTCGGTCACGCTTAAGCATCATGAAGCCCGCACTTTACCCAACACACACATTAAGGACGGTGTTGTCTCAAACACTGTAGTAGGATAATATTACCGCTCTGAGGCTTAGGTAAACACAGAAAATGCTGCTCTAAATTAAAATTGGTTTTTATCGATTTTACATGTATTTACATAGTGTCACTTTATTGAATATTAGTTGAAAAACATTTTTTGGAATGTCCGTACGCTAAGTTGTCCGTGGGCGTCTAAGTTCAAGCTCCGCAACAGACACTTTGAGAGGTTAATTAACGGCTTGTAGCATTGCACAGGCATCCAAACTCAGCAGCTGACATAATCACAGTAGAATAGAAATTTTCCGCTATTTTTCCTGTATTTATTGCATTTCCTCCGAATTTAAGAGTGATTTAAAAGGATTTATTGATCAGAACACCTAAATAGCATATATACAGAAAATTCTATTTACGGAGCATGAGAAATCAGCTCGGAAGGAGCGTAAGTTGACAGCCGCCGCTTGACAACGGGAAAGTTCCCACGGCGTGCCATTGTGGACGGTTATGGGTCAGTTCTCGAAGCACAACGGCGGAGTTCCCACGGCGTGCCGTTGTGGACAACTGTGGGCCATTTCACGTACGGGCGCTTCTCTAAGGGATTTGAGGCCCCTATGCATAGAAATGGTCTTCGCAAGCTCGACCAATGAAGGTGAGAAGATTATGCTAGCAGCCGAATCACAGCACTGACCTAATGTTAGTATCCATAACAGACTGTCTCACCTAAGCCCGAGGTCGAATCCGATTGGCTGGGCTTATCCGAATCCGAACCACTTCAATCGGGTGGCGGAACTATCTCTCCTTTCTCTTTACGCCCTGCGCAGTGGACTTTATAAGAGCGGGCTGTTATTCAGCGGGATTAGTATGTGAAGCAAGGCAATGCGGTTGCAGCATGCAGCGCATCAATGGGCTAAGGTTTTCCGAGGGGCGGTCGCAATGCCTCGTGCCAGCCAATGACAGGAGGCTGTGATACCGGGTGACCTTTAATTAGGAGTATGTCGTCACTTCGTTGAACTAACGGTGTTGCTTATAGTGGTCTCGACGGCGATCATTTGAATATTACGTGCTGTGAAACACGCTGCAGCGTGCCGTTCAGAATTAAGCCTCGAGGAGTGCCAAAGCATCTTCGTACAGCGTCTTGTGACGAATATAGCACGTCGACGTCTTCGTTAAATTCATTGCAGTGCGTATGGCCCTGGATGGCGTGCAGGGTATGATCCTTTTCGTATTGTACCTTACGTCCCGTCTTAGACTGTATTCAAATCTTCTCTTCCCAGGGTTGTCCTAAAGCAATCGATATCCATTGGCATATGACACTCCCTTATCTCAACAGTATGTTCTTTGATTTGCAATATTCTATGCACTGCCTAAACAGGCAACAGGACAGAATTAGAGTACCCTAATCCGGGGGAATAAGTATAGGAACATATTGAACTATGATATGTATTAAATAAATCCTGCTTTTTCCTCTTCTCCTCCCAACCCAATAAACTTGCTGATTTAATATATCAAGAACTGTTCGGCCGTTTTTCTTCAGACATGGCTCAATGTTCATTAAATGGGCAGGGCTACAACAGAGAAAAATATCAGACCAAATGGCGAGACCCATTTTGGATTATGTATTTCCCCCAGCTGGTAGAATGTAAAGGTTGCTCGATTTATTATCTATACATTAGGGATGTAGGAATTGTTTCTGGCGAGGCTCTTAAGCTTATTTAGTCTTTCCAGTATCTTTCCAGAATTAACCGGCACTGAAAGAAATGATTGGCCATTTGACTCCCGTGCGCTCCTTTGTTCCTGACAATGTGTTTGACTATGAGTGCGAATTTAATTGAATGTAGAAACCATGTACGGGTTTACTTTGTGTACACATAGTCGATTAGTCTTACATCAGGAAAGTGGACGCGTTTGCACGTTTAGCGCGCGTGATAGGAAGGCTATAGAGAGCTATATAGCCTATATACTCGTATATACCTCCAATTAGCGTGTGCGGCATTGTATACCTCGCCTATCGTCGGGTATCACTATATATCGCTTGTAGCATTTTGCACGCTTTGCTGATGTCCTTGTATATATTTTCCTATTTGCGCTGGCGTTAGGGTTATTTTCTCTCTCTCTCTCTCTTATGAGCTCGTTATATGTTACGTGCAGAGCATCCCACCGTCTGAACGTCTCGCGCTCGGTATCACATCCAACCTCATTCGGTTAAGTGTTGGCTTGGCGTAGAAGACGTCGGTGACTGCGTAACAAGCATTAACGTGGGCCATCAATGGATGAACTAGCGCCAGCGCCAGAGTGGCCTCCGCCGATTCAGAGTGAAGTTAGAGCAACGAGTCTCCGCTAGCTCTTTCATTCATACCATCCGTCCTTGCCTCATCCAATACGTCTCATCTTACTTTCCCATGGTGTACACTCCGTATCTTTATCCTTCGCACATGCTTGGGTCTCTGGTATCTATTGTAGTCTTTATTACCTTGTAAATAAAATAAAATAGATGCATATATCCGTAAATAATTGAAGACATCCAAAGGTTGAGGCATTCAGGGAGTGTAAGTATCAATTCATGACTCATTCCGTTATTTTAGCAAATAGAATGTCTTATGTTTCCAGTAAGTTCTATGTGGAGCAATTGATACCTTTTCTAATCTCTGAATATTTCATCGATCACACATGGTCGACTTGAACACCTTACATAACAGGCGCCGGCCTTCGGTTAGGGGATTTAATCACACCAATTTGCTATTGGGTATTTTTGAGATTGCTGTTATCAGGATTCCGGCGTTAACAGTGCGCGTAATTGATTGGGGTTTACTAAAAAGCGCTGTAACCTCGCGCGCGAGACCGAGAGACCGAGGTGTTCCGAGTGGGAAGGGTGGTTTAGTAACACGTGGGGGAGAGAAGGGGAAGGGGAAGAAAATCAATTGAACTGAACCAGGATGCTATAATAGGAACCCTTACGTCGACGGTGAACACGCGGTGAACACGTGGGCAACACGCAAACGCCAAGTGAAGTTGACGCGCTCGCTGTTAAGGCTGCCGTTGAAAAGGGAGGACCTTATGTGGAGTACTGTACTACTACACCGGGTAGTGAAGGGCACATAGACAGACAAATGGGAGATCTGGGGGTACTCCGATAAGGACAGCAGTCGAGATGACGTCTAATAATGGCTTAGAAAAGCAACGTGTGAATCCTGAAGGCTGTGGTATGCATAGCGCGGTGCCAAAGTGTTGTATCCTGACATCGGTTCTTATGGGCAGACGTGTCACATCTCAAGTTGCATTGGGCAAGCAGGTCCGTAACGTGTACTACAAACCTGCTAACTAGGTTAGATGAGAGAGCTACGAATAAAAGGGATAGTGGGATACGGAGCTCACGAACCCTTCGACAACAACAGCATTCCGGTGGCAAGGTGGCCTTCGTGCACAGTTTTAACTACCGACTCACCCCGCAACAGTCCACGTGTACGCCAGCAAGGCTGGCCGCAGTCAACGTCGAGCATAGCTTGTATTCAAAGAGCTTCTAGAATACACGTGCGAAAGAAGTATACCATTACAAGCAGGTTCACTCGCGATCAGGTGCCGCAGCGTGTTTACCGGTCTATAGCCAGCAGGGGCTCCCACCACATTCCCTCTCCGTGCGAAGTGGCAGATACACTTGCAGCCTACAAATTCCTCTTGCCTTCTCCACAATTGTCTTCAGATTCAAATATCACCGACTCCTAATTCTCCCGCAGATGACTAGGTGAGTGTTCTGTCGTTCCCGTTGTTCATACCACTGAATTATAACCCGTCAATCAGGATACTTCTACACAGTAAGAAATACTTCTATTTTCAACGGGTGGTTACTAAGCCTTTGCACAGACCTAACTCTCGCGCCGTTAACGACCGCCGCAAGTGTCATTTCACACAACGTGGAATTATTCGTGAAGATTCTCGTTGGAGATAAGACAATCTTCCAGTCGAATACGGCGTCAGGGTTAGAAGGCAAAGGCCTCTGGATGTTCAAAATCAAGTCCGAAATGTGAGTTCATGTTATGGACATAGATTAGTCTCTCACAATATCATTTCAAGCCCGGAGGACTGTTATATTGCTGAGATCCATATCTCTGATCTTAGTGATGATAATAAGTCAGTATTCCGTTTCAAACCTGTTGAGGTTGATCCCGGGGTCATTATAACCAAGGCAGACAAAGACCGGCGTAGGCACCTGTTCTAGTATGTGGGGGAAAGTAGCTAACCATAAATATAGGCTTTTCACACTCTATGCAAATCATCCTATTAGATGACAGTGAACTATCTTTTCAGTTCAATGCAGGCTTCGAAATTCAGGAAACTCTAGGTGGGAAATTAACAACCTGGAAAAATATATGCTCATCTTCTCACAGATTTCCCTCTAAATGCTCACATAATTAGTGATGCATTGATTGCTACCAAGCGAGACAAGAAGCCAATTAGCAAATACAGACTGGCCAAAATCTATGACAGTGTCCTATATCTTCCGGACTCAAACACCATGAGGTCGTGCTTCCTGAACCTCATTGGTGATGTTTATTTGGAACGATATGAGGTGACAGCGAGTGTACATGATATAGACGGCGCAGTGAATGCATATTATCATGCACGTCAAGGAACCCTTTGGAATGACAACAATGGAGCAGTCTATGTGTCTGACTATGGCAGATCCCTTCTTATACGTTACATGCAATATGGAGACAAAAGTGATCTCAACCAGTCTGTCCTCAAGTTCCAGGAGGCTGTGAAGCTGACTGCTGATGGCCACCCTTCCAAGCCATCTTGGTTGAGTAACCTTGGGTCCTCACTCCTCAGACGGTTTGAGCAACTTGGAGACATGACTGATCTCAACCAGTCTGTCCTCAAGTTCCAGGAGGCTGTGGAGCTGACTGCTGATGGCCACCCTTCCAAGCCATCTTGGTTGAATAACCTTGGGTCCTCACTCCTCAGACGATTTGAGCAACTTGGAGACATGACTGATCTTAACCAGTCTGTCCTCAAGTTCCAGGAGGCTGTGGAGCTGACTGCTGATGGCCACCCTTCCAAGCCATCTTGGTTGAGTAACCTTGGGTCCTCACTCCTCACACGGTTTGAACAACTTGGAGACATGACTGATCTCAATCAGTCTGTCCTGAGGAAGGAGGAGGCTGTGGAGCTGACTGCTGATGACCACCCTTCCAAGCCATCTGAGTTGAATAACCTTGGGTCCTCACTCCTCAGACGGTTTGAGCAACTTGGAGACATGACTGATCTCAACCAGTGTGTCCTCAAGCTCCAGGAGGCTGTGGAGCTGACTGTTGATGGCCACCCTTCCAAGCCATCTTGGTTGAGTAACCTTGGGTCCTCACTCCTCAGACAGTTTGAGCAATCTGGAGACATGACTGATCTGAACCAGTATGTCCTCAAGTTCCAGGAGGCTGTGGAGCTGACTGCTGATGGCCACCCTTCCAAGCCATTTTCGTTGAATAACCTTGGGTCCTCACTCCTCAGACGGTTTGAGCAACTTGGAGACATGACTGATCTCAACAAGTCTGTTCTCAAATTCCAGAAGGCTGTGGAGCTGACTGCTGATGGCCACCCTTCCAAGCCATCTTGGTTGAATAACCTTGGGTACTCACTCCTCAGACGGTTTGAGCAACTTGGAGACATGACTGATCTCAACCAGTCTGTCCTCAAGTTCCAGGAGGCTGTGGAGCTGACTGCTAATGGACACCCTTCCAAGCCATCTGAGTTGAATAACCTTGGGTCCTCACTCCTCACACGGTTTGAGCAGCTTGGAGACCTGACTGATCTCAACCAGTCAGTCCTCAAGAAACAGGAGGCTGTGGAGCTGACTGCTGATGACCACCCTTCCAAGCCATCTTGGTTGAATAACCTTGGGGCCTCACTCCTCACACGGTTTGAGCAACTTGGAGACATGACTGATCTCAACCAGTGTGTTCTCAAGTTACAGGAGGCTGTGGAGCTGACTGTTGATGGCCACCCTTCCAAGCCATCTTGGTTGAGTAACCTTGGGTCCTCACTTCTCACACAGTTTGAGCAACTTGGAGACATGACTGATCTCAGCCAGTCTATCCTCAAGTTCCAGGAGGCTGTGGAGCTGACTGCTGATGGCCACCCTGACAAGCCATCTTGGTTAAATAACCTTGGGTACTCACTCCTCAGACAGTTTGAGAAACTTGGGGACATGACTGATCTCAACCAGTCTGTCCTCAAGTTCCAGGAGGCTGTGGAGCTGACTGCTGTTGGCCACCCTTCCAAGCCATCTTTGTTGAATAG
>KN837442.1:20269-63839 GCA_000827215.1 Sphaerobolus stellatus SS14 | reverse complement strand
GTAATTACTGAAGGGTCAAGTACATCAGCTGAGTCGCAAGCAAGAAAAGAAAACATGAGGCATAGATAAGACAGATAAGAAAAGATAAGAAGAATCCAGTCGGAAAACATATGAGAGGTCAACAGAAAAATAACAGAAGGGAATGTAAAGCTGCACAGGAAAGAAGGCCATGCGGAAAAGGTCTGAGTGAACGAATACAAAGTGAATACATTGAATACAAAGTAAAAGTAATAAAAATATAAGCTGGTCGGATCGATACTTGACACATAAACAGAAGATAAAGTGAATAAACAAAGAGGTATTATGGAAAATATGCTATAAGAAAGATAAGTGAAAGGAACATTTAATGTGATATCAGAATAAGTGAGTGGAGTGAAACATAAGCAAATTGAAAAGAATGGGCAAAGTGTCAGATGACAGTTTGAGGATTCATCAAGGACCAACAGGACTAGGGCCAAAAGCAATTGACAATATCCTCAAGGATACCATGAGACAGAATAATGTGATGAGCAAAGTCAGTAAAAAAGATGTCACCAAAGTGATTGAAGGGATAGTCAAGGATGTGACTCAAGGATGTAGAATGTAGGTGTGAAGACAAGGGAGTGAGATGCAAAGTCAAAGAAGTGAGGTGCAAAGTCAAACAAAGCTCTCCGAAGGGTATGTAACCTTTGCTGAAGCTTTGTTGAGGTTAAGCAAAGTCACTTAGTGTGACACCTAAGCATGGGGCTTAACAGCTCTGAAGCCATGGAATGAACTTGATAAGCTGTGACTCAGGGGTTGCCTGTGTCTCTGTCCCTGTACAACTGAGGGTGAGTATTGGACAGATGACCATGAGAGTATCAGACTCCAGGAGATTGTTGATAGGTGCTAAAGTGGAGTCCATATGACTGTGAAAATGGAATTTTAGAGTCATCCCCTGACAGAACCATCCTTATGAACATGGTGTAGGATCATGTGCACTTTTTGAATGCAAGTTCTCACAATTACATTTGCTCATACTCACCTCTTTCACACACTTAACCTTGTTAATGGTTTGGCAGGCATCTGCTTTTGGATACTTTAACCTTTTCTATTTGGTGCTAAAGACAATCCTTTTACCAGTGAGTTTTATATATAGTAGTTACTTGTTTTAAGGGATGCTATCTTAATATTATATGGCCTTTCTGGCTCACACTGCATCTGATTCTGTTTCATAAACCCCAATGGTGTTTTGTGGGTGTTCTGTTATTTATAAATTCGACTTATGCATTTACAGCTGTGACACCACACAATGATCCCTGTGGAAGGGTCAGGATTGAAGAGCATCTCACCACATCTCACTGTCTTTTTCTTATTTTCACTCCCATTCCTTTTTAACATTTCCATTCTCCTATTTATTCTTCTATATACTGTGCCCCCTTTTAGTGATTATACCACTATATATACCAGGAGCTGTGCTCCCTTTGCACTTAATATACCTTTTCATATCTCTTTCATATGATGTTCTATTTCCTATTTAGTAGCTGGCTATAGTGTTGAAATTCATTATGTACCTTTCTAAGGCACATGTGACCTAATCCCTGTTGTGATAATTGGTGGGGACTCAATCCTAAGATTGGTAAAGTGTTCCATTATGATTTAGACTATATTATCTTACTTCAGAATGATTGACATATGGGTCTGCCCAGGGATTCTGTTCAGAGAGTGTATTTGAAGGAAGGTGTGACTAAGTGTCACACTCAAACTGTGAGGACTTCACCAAGCCACCAAGTAAGTGTTGCTTAAACATTCAAATCTGGCATGGTCAAAAAAATACAACCCTCACTGGATTTGAACCAGGACATATAAAAATAAAAATAATTTAAGTTGCAACAATATACCACTTACACTATATTATTCTTGAAATGACATGTCTTGTATGTCATAATGGGGTCAGTTGTATTGATTCCTGACTACATTTGTAGGAGATTCTGTACATTTGTAGGAGAACACTCCAACACAATTGTGGGTCTCAATACACCTTTTCAACAGACCAACACACTTGTAGCTGAAAGCTGTGATTTTGGCTTGGAGTATAACACTTTTGTAGGAAGTGGTCAACACTTTTGTCAGAGAGAATGTTCTTCTTTTAATTGTACTTCACTTGTATATATAGGTGTAGCTAATTCACATATTATAATACCAGGCATACATATTTAGTCTTCAGAATTATTTGCAAATGGTGCATTATATCTCTTCCTCCCCTTCCCCCACTGTACTTTGATAATTCCAAGAAAATGAGTATTATAAAATGAATGAATAGTTGGGATGACTTAGCTTCTTGGTTAAAGAGTACCATGCATCAGGATTTGATGGGAAGGCAGTGGGGTGTAAGGACATTGAGTATGATGTGGTATGGGTATGTTATGAAGAAAGAGACATGTGAGAGTGGGTAAGTGTGCATAATGACAGGTAAAAGATGAAGTATCTATAAAGGATAATTACATTCTTAAATAAAATTGAAAACTGTATTTACTTCTATTAATATAATAAATGTATTAGTACGAAAGTTCCTCAAAAATATTGGATCACTGAACTGTGAAAGCTCTATTGTCCTAACTGAATACCTTGTGGTCTCCTCAATATAATTTTTCATCACACACATCTAATCCTCTCAAGTTTTCAATGGTGAAATTTTTTACAATAGTGACAGATATGGGGATATTAGCACCTGCCGTCCCACAGCAAGATGGTGGATGCTAGTTTGCTCCCATTCTTGGACAATGAATATAATTGAGCATTATTCATCCATTATACCCAGGAATGCCAATGCCTTTAGTTTTTATACTATATTATCTATGGGGGCTCATATCCTTCATGTACATCATTATCCTCAGCCTCATTGTCAATCCCCTCCACTGCTTCTTAGTCCCCCTCTGTCCCCATCCTCTTCTTCAACTTCATCAACTACTTCTTCATAATCTTCTTTGTTCAATTCAATTATATCTGCCGCCAGTTGTTCTTCTATTCCAAGTTCGGTCTTTGAGGTATCAGGCCCTGGCAATTGTCTGCTGTCAGTATCTAAGTCCTCTCCAGTGTCATCAAATTCTTCAAAGCCTGTAGAAGTTATTGTGCTATATTGAATAGAATGACCGATACCACCACCCATATAATACATTAATATACCTTGATCAACAACTCTATGACCAAGAGTGAGAGCAAATATTAAGGGAGCGTGAAAATGTATTATCACATAATCACGAATGTTATCTGTGCTATCTGTGTTCCGCGAGGCGACGGTGTTCGGGGTAAATTGAGGGAGTCTAGCTCTGAGTCTCCGCAGCACCGAAGATATTTTTTGAACATTAAAGAAAGAAATCTCATACTTGAATTCACGAAATGTACAAACGAGCTGCTGCTAGATTCAGAGTTTAAGAGTAGCCGGATCTACACCATGAGAGCTCGGAGAATCATCCAGTCTAAAAAGAACTAGTCAGTCAACTATGACTCGTTTTCATGAGATATGCCAGGGAGGAACTAACACAGTCGTTCGTCGCATATCCCTGCGCTCTATTTGGTCTGAAAATGGCGTAGCACGATGCATCGTGCACCGATTGTCTGGGGTCTGATTAGCACAGGGATCCCTTGAGCTTACAAAGGAAGGAAAAACATACCCCAAAAGACCAGGTCACCAGGGGCGTTCCATTTCATGGACAAGGTATATTTCGGTTGCGTACAATGCTGTATAAGCTCATCAACAAGCTTCAGTCCTTCTTCTTTGGGCTTTCCGACGATGTATTCAGCGTGTGCGGCAATGAAGAGAGTCTAGCAGATATTAGGTCTCGCTGAATATGATTCACCTTGAGGGGGAATTAGGCCATACCTTCCTCCCGTCTGCGGTGGTTTGCACGAGCTTGTGGTAGGCCGGTGGCTTCTGCGACATTTCATATTCCGTGGCATTGCCGAATTCATTGGGTGCCGCTAGCTTCCTCGAATACCAGATGCTTTTATGGAGACTCAACACTCCTGGGATCATTTGGTAATAATGAGAAAACATACCTATGGCAGACGACTAAATCCTCAATTTCTGCCTTCTTGGAGTCTGGTAGATCATTATAGGCAGTGCGAACATCAGCGTACATGGTGTCTCCTCCTTTCTTCGGAATTTCATGCGCCAACAAGAGGGAATATTTGGATCGCCATTGATTAAAAGACGAATCCTTGAAATAGATAAATATGAATGAAACTTGAAATCTAAGCAGTTCTACATACTGTATGCCATAACGCAGCGCCTTTACTAATGGATGATGGCGTCGTTTACTACTTTGAAGCGAGCGGAGAAATTAAAATACTCACGTAAACCACCACCGCCTCGTATCTTTCTTAATCAAGTTCCCATGCACATCCATATTCGACGCATCAAATAATTCGGGTTCGGAAAAGCGTGGAGGCTGGTTAGGCCCCTGAAGCCTTGGGCTCATCTCACATTGCCCAAGCTGGTACGAGAACGCCACATGGCTCTGATCATCTAGGCCTGTATTCCTGTAAACAGTAACTCCGAATCTATCTTGAGCTGCGATGACATCCTTGATAACATTATCCGGAACTGGACGACTGAAATCGATGCCCTGGATTTCAGCCCCGAATGTTGGATGAAGGGGAATGCAGGTGAGTGAACCGATTTGGATGGGTTTGATGGACATGAGGAAGGATGTTGGGGTATTCCGAAGTGGTTAATGTCTTCCAGCTTTAAATACCATGCAGTAACGTAAAGCGCGGAGTTCGATAGTTTCGAAGAGCACCTGACCGTCCTTCTATTCTCGAACTCCAGCCAGACCTATGGTAATAGGCTGCATAAAGGATACTGCGTTCCCGCAATACTTTTCCTTGTCGGCTTGTCCTCAAAAGTATTGGTTTTTGGAGTATCGATATTCTTAGAAATCATTCTACCAATGGAGCTATTGGCACCGCAGCAGCCAAAGGGAAAGCCTTTCTCATGCTGAACGCCTGACTGATTATTTCACATTTAATCCCTAGGTGACGTCTGGCTTAGCACTGAATGATATAGTCGTACTGCTGGAAATACCAACTTGGATTTTATCAATGGAACGATGAGGTACGCGTGCAGCTCAAGTTTGTCTGCGATTGCATTATTTTTCGGGTTGCCTTACGTCATTCCTACTAGGCCGAGTATCGGCCATCATTAACATACCGTGAACCGTTCCGTTCCTTCAGTCCTATCTCTTCGAGTCTCAATAGCGGTTGTGACGGAGGGTGAGAGATCACGGCAGGTGGAGCTGCAGCTTCGCTTCGTGTTGTGGTTATTCCGGTCTCTATTTCATCCTGAATACTTGCAGGGTCGTATTCGCGTCGGCTGCAGCGGTGTCTTGAACCTGGTGAGGAGAGGGTAAGTCTACGGACATCGGGTTGCTGCGCGATGTTTCCGGCTCCTGGATGTCAGAAAGCGTGGGCTAGAAAACGCACATGATAGTTAGAATGATATTGAACCAAAATATACTGTTTACGCACCGTAGGCTTCGCTAGACCTAGCTGCCAAGGTTGTTGTCTCTTCGTCGCCTCCTCAACCGCTCGCCCAGGACCGTAGGGCCCTTGTGGGCGGCATTACAGCCCTTCCTTTTTCAGGTTGATCGACCGTGTGATCGGGGGATATCGCTGTCATTCCTCCGCCATCTCCATCCTCGCTCGCTCACTTGCATGGTCTGTGTGAATGGGCCATGCATGCGAGTGCGTTTCTCTCCATTTGCCTTCCACATCGTTCCACATATCTTCCTCGCCCTCCAGTCGCCACTGTGATGGCGGCTGCGATCTCCTCTCGCCGTGGCTTGTGTGTCTTTCCATCTATAAATCGGACGTCCTCTCGGTATGTACTCTAGTCTCTATAGTGCCGTAGTAGCTCACCATCGACTTCACAGGCATTGGTTTATCCGTTATCATTTGCTAAATACTACAAGTCCAGGTGTTTCTTCATCTGGTGTACTAATACCCGTAATGAGATTACAATATAAGCATTATTAGGTAATAGGATGTCGCATCGATCAACGCGCATCCCCCCACAATCGACGCGTCCTGCACGCGTTCCAAGCGAAATGAACCCACCTGAGACGGTACATTATGTTGTATAATCTATATTCACTACCTAACGTGTTATCTACGTACAGGACACGTCTATCATGCTGCAACACGGTCTCGTCTTCACGTCAACAGAGTCCTGCCTCCAATGCCTTCAGAACAGCCAGACACCGTCCTACAAACCCTGCTTCCTCTCGAACTTGTCGACCGTCATTGGCTTTCCGAGGCCTATCCACACCTCGCTCTAGCCCTGCTTCAGCCCACCTTCACAGGCGTCTGTTTTCAACGGCTGACGTTCAACTCTAGGACGTTACCCTTGGACAGCAATGGTTCCGTGTGGGGTCTACACCCAGGCGTCATCGAAGCATGGGTCCATCTAGAAATGCCTTATACTTCATATCTAAAAAGCTTTTATCCAAGACAAACGTAAATCTGCCGGTCGATTTTGCCTTCACGCGCTTGCCCCATACCTGCGGCTACCGCAAGAAATTCCTATCTTCCAAACGCGCCAAATCTGCCGTCCTACGATCGCAGCAAGCTTTTATGCCATTAATGGCAATGGTGTCCTTCGCCATCGCCATTTATCCCGATGGCGAAGACGGGAGTGCTCAGCCAGCGTGGTACACATATCTTCGCGACACATGGGCCGTCGACTCCACGTGGCTCGATGCCCTGTTCGATTCATGCGTCGCGAATTTCGACCAGGCTACTAACCCCCGGGTTGGCGCATTCGTCGATATGCGAAAGCTGACAAGTGCTAACGTCCTTAAAGAGCTGCATCGCGCTGGCGCCCCACTCTGGTTTTGCTGGGGCCCTCCAGACACACGCACCCCGCCTTCCCAATGGGGGTTCATCACACCGTATGTCCCGCACACGATGGACGCCTCTTCAATCATCTTAAGAACGCACCAAACCGACTACGCTACGCCGTCGATTTTGATCGCAACACAGGCTCCGAATCACTTTTATACAGAAATGCACCCGCGGGATTTTCTGGAAGCGCAAATCCAGCGACAGACGAAGCTGCTGGGATACGAAAGCGGGTATGCGTTTACGGAGAGGGCTAAGCGCCAGGAGATGGCGGACCAGATCAGCAGGCCGCCCGCGTCGTGGAAGACGAAGGTCTTTTTGTGGGATAGAGTTGGAGAGAAACAATGGCAGAGGATCATGCTGTACTATGGCGAGGTACGTTGGTTGTGGGATCGGATGGCGCCCACCCAACGGGGCTATAATTCATACCTGGATGATTGTCATCTATGTGAGGCGTTTGATCCGTACGCCCCGACGTATTCAGACGATCCGGATAACGACGACTCTCATCAAGACTATAATTCAGGAAACTATTCAAATCACGAGCACGAGTACGATCCCCAGCCTGAGTCTAGTGATGCATCAATCAATTGGAACAGCGATCTCATGGCTATCTCGGTGACATCGAAGAAGAATCCAACGAAGTAGAAGGGATCGCCGTAGCGTTGCACAAGCTCACCGACATGATATTTCTTCGCTATGGATATAATTACACCGGGGACTCTGACTCGGTGGATCTCATCACTGTTATCCAGAATACTGACATCCCCCCTCTCCCACAAAACACTCGGCATCCTCTCCGAGCTACAAACAGTTGTGGACCCTATCCTCGAACCTGGAATGTCGTGCTTCATCACCCTCTTACTCAAACAATCCCCGCTATTCCGCGCGTTCTGCGATATTGAATCTATAGGCGAGACACGACGACGGAACGGATGGGACAAAGTCTCGTTTCGAGTCCGGTCTGCCGCTGGTGCGGACCCTATATACGCATTCATTCATCCTAATTCCAATTCCACAGACGACCCAGACCCGCGGAAAGATCAATGGATCATGTTCGTCACTAAACCTTCCATCGCCGCGCTCCTATGGCGCCTCCCCTTCGAGGACATCCGTTTCCTATGCCTGCCACCTTGGATCCCACTAATGACGACACCATTCCATTCCTCTCCAAATCCAATCGCATCCGCCCGCCAAACTATGCGTCCACGCCGGCCGATTTCCAAATCTACATGGACATAAGGCCGGCGTTGATGAAGGGGGGGATTTTGTGGCGCTTGGCGGTGGAGGCGGTGAGTCCGGAAGGTGTCTTGGGGGCGAGCTATGATTATTGGAATAAGGAGGCGTTCACGCTGGCCAGTGAGGGGGCGTATTATACGCATGAGTTTACGGAGGAGGTTAATGTTGTGTGGGGTGTATAAAGTTGAGATACGTGAGTGCTTGTGCCTCTCCTGATAACGAAAACGAGAAATGAAATGATATCGCCCCGGGCAATATAAAGACGCCTCATGGTGGCCGAAGCCGAATATATGGGAGAACTCGGGCCTCAATACGGGGTACTGGACGAGTTCGTGCGAGGCGTGGTACCAGGCGCGGCTGATTCAAATCAGGGAAGGGACCGTGGCGCTGCGCTCGTCGACGGAGTGGAAGAGGGCGCTGAGGTTCAACCATAAGACACCGGCGTTGAGGAGCACGTATGAAGGTGTCGTGGGGGAGGCGGTGAGGGGGTGTTCCGTTCCTTACGTAGGGTAGGTAGATGTGCCGCTTTCTTTTTATTCATTCATTCATTGCACGGATGGCATGTTTGGCATGGTGAGGCTGGATTTGTGGTGATGGTTTGGAAACGCGGTTTTCTTTTCTTTTCTTTGATATCTTCTTCCTTTACTTGTAACGTTATATAAATTAATAATCCTGTGTATCGTGAAATGTATAATCGTGAAATGTATATTCTTACGCTGCGTGTGCTGCCTACGGTGCGATATCACTTCTTATATATTAACTGATTTGTTCTGCCAAACCTGTGGGATATCGACTTGATCTAAGTACCAATCTCAAATTCTCGTAGTATTAACTTGTTCATTCTCCTACAACCCCTTCTTTCTGCTCTGTTCACTCCAAGAGCAATGTTAGAAACGAACTCACACTTAAACCGAGTCCTTCGGTTTACCCGGACCCCTATTAATAACATTGTCACCTAGAGACATCGAGAACGCTTGTTAGTGAGTTCAAATTCAGCATCCCCGAGACTTGACACCTTGCTATCAATTCAATGATCAACTGTTACGTCTCTACGCTGATTTTCGTCATTTATTATGTCTTCAACGATCAAGGGAAACGCATCAAGACTCCTTCCGGTATTTGTCGCTTCAAGATATCCAGTGCTGGAATATCAAATTAATAAGATTAGGATATCATATTGACCAAGCGTCCGATAGTGCCCCGCTGCCGCATACGCGGGCTTCTCAACTTTGTCTCTAACGACTTTCTCATGGTGGTTATGTTGGACTGGAAAGGACAGCTACGTTATTTCCCCTATGCCGATGAGTACGTTGGGGATAATCTGGAGGGTATCCGGACACTGACTCATTCCGGATACTTATCCTGGTGAGCTGGAAATTCAGCGCTCTCCGAGAAGCTCATTCGGCTAATGTTTCTTGAGAAAAGTATTTATCTGAGTATTATTGTTTTTGCATCCTAACATACGTCTCGTTTCCCGCCCTGACAGATATCCTGTCCTGACAGATATCCTGTCCTTCACTGTTCGGATATACTAATCCCATCATCTGAGTTTGCGAAACCGGTCAGTGCATGCTCATCTGCATTTCTTCCATGGTGAACTCCCCAGAATTCTTAAAGTCTAACAGAACACGACTCCCTGAACAGAAAGGGCACTGTCTCGTCTTTTTCCCACTGTATAGTTCAAATCATCTATGGCTTCGCGGCCCTTCGCTAGCCACTCGCAGTACCTTTCCAATGGCGGTTTGAGCCTGATGGGAGATAGAGACACAAGTCAGTGATGCTGGCATTGGCGGAGAAAAGGGGAATTTAAGAGGTGGGAATTACATCTGCCAGGTATTCACCAATGTAGATTACTTCTGCATTATGTATATGTTTCGCGTTTTCTAAAGAGGAAGCAATTGAATTGTGGTTCTACTTACTGCCAGGCCGAATTTTTGTTATTCTGTTGAAAACGGTATGTATTCTTCGGCATGCATAACTGATTTACAGATACGTACATTGAGAGTGCGGATTAACCAATTAGAGCAGTTGTGACGAGGGGAATACAGCAGTAAAACTGGCATGGTGACGGTACAGGAGCCTAAAGTCCTGTGATATCATAGGACCTTAGGCATTGTTGATTACTCTCGACGCTTTACAAATAACGATGGGAAGAAATTAGAGCTAATATCATATGTAATTAATTGACTTACTCCAATAGCATAAGATGGAGCAAATAGACGCATATAATTTCAAACAAACCATACACCGTGTGATTTTTCAGGCTGTCGTGTATATTCATATAGCAAACGATTTCCGACACCATACAATCACACAATTATGGCACATGCATTCTCATAAAGCTTTCGTCAGGAATATGGTAGAGGTCGATTTGATTCGTAGATCTACGGGCAAATTCTCCAAAGTAAATTGCTGCCTTCCCCTGGACAAGGTCAATGAAGGTGTTCTGTGAAAACCATAGAATATTACATCAGTTTTGTTTGTTTTCCACAGCAGGTAACGTTTCTTGACTTATGAATGGTCTGGTAGAGAGGAATATTTCTACCACTCTGTAACAGCTATGAGTGACTGTTTCGAAATTGCGCATATACTATCACCTGATAGGAAGTGATCCGGGGGTCGAGTAGTCATCACGGCACTTTTTGGACCAACTGGTGGAAATATTGATAATCTGAGTAGCTATAATTCAAGCTTAACACACACTCTCGATTTATAGCTACTCAGCTGCTCAATATCATCAGCCGTTGGTCGAGAAAGTGTTGTGATGCACTACCTAGTCGGTGATACTACCTTTTTTTTTTTTGAAAGGAATATCAACCGGACACATTTCTGGAGTTTGGTTGAACTCCTTGGTAGACGGCAACAGAGGAAGAATCTTGCGATGAATGTGTTTGACATGATGTCGAGTTCCAGGGATCTCCCTCAGAACACAATTTTGTTGAAGAACACTTATCACAGAAAATATTCCCTAGCCTAGTAGGAATCTGGTCCTTGGTACCTATCGGATTAGTCTTCGAAAATGACTACAGTAAGTTTAATTTGAAGTATTATAATTCATTCTACTTAACTTGAGATTCGGACAATTGTACAATGTTAAGGTCGAAGACTTTGATGCTGAAAGGAGTTTCCCTCCTTTTCTGTCAACACAGGAAACAATGAGAGGTTTTCCATCAAGGAAAATCTTAGGAAAATTTTATAAGTCCACCCCATTTCCTCAGTGTTTTCCCAAACATTGATGGAAAACCCGAGGAAGCCCTACTTTATTAAGGTTTTACCACAATTTCTGGGAAAACACTAAGGAAATGGGGTGCACCTTTAAGGTTTTCCCAGTGTTTTCCTTGGGTAAAACCCCTCAATACCTCCAGTGCAATGAGATCCTAAGGCGCAAGCGAGCAGATTCTACTCTGCTGAAGCACAGACCGTTATTACTTTACAGATTCATAAGGCTCAAAGTCATCCTCTTCCAAACCAGCATCTTCTAGTTGCGAATAGGATAGGTCGTGCGATATGGACGTTCAAAGGACTGGAATCTGGGAAGTTTGATGCTTTACGGATAAATTTGACGAGAGTGGGTAGAGATCTGCGGATGGAGGTGCGCAAGGTGACAACGGGATTGATAGGCATAGTCCAGCTTTCTAAAGGAGCCGTGATATCCAGTTCTGGCTGAAAGTACAAACTTGAGACACAGCTGAGTCTATGTCTCGAAAGGGGGTGCCCGAACTTTGAAAATTAGCGGAAAAATCGTCGGTTTAGCATTATTTTACTAAATCAAGCCATTTTTACAATAAAAGGAAGAAAGAAACAGGAATGCATTCTAGAGAAATTCTTTGATGATTCGACTGGGTAATACGCGGTGCTGGGAAAGGAGTTCAATTCCTGATAATCATAGATTAGTAGTGCCCGATTACTTAAAATTATTGGCAAAGAAAATTCATTAGTCCAGTTATAAGCTATATGCACGAGACAACGCTAGTAAATCGTGAAATAACATACAGAAATAATATAATAATATCAAGGATATTGCACGCTCCAGATAGTGATAATCCGGATACCTTCAGGATTGTACCAATAGGAGTGCTGCATTGGGTAAGCGGCCGGAGGACAGCGGCAATTGTCCGGCTACGGCGGCAAGGCGGCAAGGAGCTTTCCTTTCTAGTCCAACATAGGTGGTATTTTTTTTTCTTTCTAATTCAGGAGATGTGAAGTGAATGACAGTATTCGCAATGTCTTTAATTATTCCACGCCTTTCCAGCCGTTCACTCACAATGCTCTTCTACAGCACATGATTCTCCTTCAATATGGAAGGAATCTGACATTTAATTGTATTTTACTCATAGTCGTGACCCTTCGCTCATTTGTATTTCCGAAATTAAAATTAATTTGCGTTTCGAGGGTGAGTTCTAAATTCTGTCCATGTATTGGATGTACAGGGGTATCCTACTGAAGTGTTCCTGAACGCAGAATATGCGCACTTTCTCATTAAGGCACACTGCACAGCCGCTGGTTTATCGATTTGGAGTGAGTGTCTAGCTGATTCGTTATAGAAGCCTGTCACCCCCAAAGAACCAGATCATCGCACACTCTCCACGACGGAAGACCCAAGCGGAGACTATCTGTCACCAATTTATTCCCTCTTATGTCACTCCAGCTCCAAAATCCCCAGGATAATGCACGCCACCGTCATGCTCTTATTATTCACTCACAAACTTCGATTTTAAGCCATTACATGATATTCCGGTCCCGCTATTCTGGCTTATATGTGTAGCGTATTCTGAGGACTGTCAAGACTCAACCTGAGAGGCGGTGGCTTAATGAACTTTTCGTAGTCACCTAATTCCCAGAGTAATCTTCAATACCGAAAAGTTCCCCTTCGATTTGTACAGTTGATTGACGTCCAAGAAGCCCGGTCGGCGGAGGAGCAGCGGAAGCAGCGGTTGCTGTTACGCCCTCTCTGTCTGGCGATCGTCATATATATATGGTAAAGACATACGCGTTTCTTAAATTATTCTGTAATGAAGTCAATCTCTATATTCCTCTTTCCCTCGTCTCTCGAAGCAGAGATTATCTCATATATGGCCGTCATTCATCATTGAATTGGTCATTGTGGTTGAATGAAATGGATTATCCTCTTCAAGTAAGTATCCTCACGGCTTCAACGAGTACAAAGCTGAATTAATACTTCTTTCCAGATTGTTCTATTTCGTGTCTCCTTCGGATCCCATAGTTGAGTCAATGATAGTTCTGCATGCAGTGTTATCGCTAGTTATCCAATCTTTCCCGCTGATTACTAGTCGAACGCACTACTTTCAATAACGTCAACAACTCAATATCCTATATGTTGAAAGATAAGCTAATTCATATCAATATTGCGTTCTAGTTATCTTCTCGTAGTCGAGGGACTCGAAATCATCGGTAGAATGTGGTTGGATAGTGTCTTGAGGCGGTGTAGAGATCATTGAAATGTCATCAGTACTGCTGCAAGAAGAGAGCTTTATTCACATTGCGAGAGTACTAGTCCTGAAAATGTCTAATCTAGAGAGGATTTATTATCTTCTCATTTATTTAAAAATAAATCACGCGTGTTTTTATAAAAAACTGGACGAAACATGGAGCAACTCACCGAGAAGCTTTGGGCAGTTGAGAGAAATATTGGGTCATATAGATTAGGGTGTTTCACGATTCATTTTTGAGGAATATCATTTTGATCTTTTTGGGGTATTTATTTTTGAATATCTCTCGAAAAAAACGAGTTTTTGCAAAAACAGCTCGAAGGCTCCTTTTACATGATATTTTGGAGTATTTCGCAACTCGTTTTTTTGAAAAATATCCAGAAATATTCCGAAAAGTGAACCGTGAACCGCCCTATTGCCTTCTCAACGAGGCTTATAAGAGATCAGGTCGCGTTTAAGCAGGTAAGCCACCGGTTACAACCTGAACTGCTCGAACCGTCAGCTAGACTACTCCCTCCACATTTTTTGCGAGTCATCAACTCATCCAACGTTAATCCCAATGCTCCCCGTCCCATATACCTACCGCATAGATAGATATCGTCCAAGGAAGCATTCGTCTCTCAAGCCTTTATTATAGATAATAGACTCATTTTACAGAGCAGATAGGTGCATACACATATAATTCCAGGTTGGCAATTTAAATAAATGAACCTAAGTACGCATTTCTCGATAAGCATAAGTTCTCTATTGCATCATTTAATTTAATGATGCAGTCGCCTGGTTCTCTGCAATCACTACAATTTATTATATCATTTGTGTCAGTGATAGAGCTTGACGCTTGAAGCTGAGGGGACCACCTCATGCTATCATATGATCACCGTAGCATCCGTGAGCATATGGATCTCTATTGATTTATTGGATTTACTGACAGCATCACCTGATTGTTAGCTATCTCTGGAATTTATTATAGGATTTCTCCTAGTATCTAGATGGGACCGCCTCCAACTCATGATCAGTTTAAACCATAGGAGTTCTGAGCATATAATAGAGTTCTTATTACTTTATTTGATTTATCGACAGCGCTGCTTGGTTGTGAGGAATCTCTGGAGTATATCATTGATTTTGTGTTTTTATTTATCTGGAGGACGGCACGGTCAGCGGAGTACGGGCCTCCTTAGCTTCTTGAGAACATTTTAACTTTATGACTTGGTTTATCACAAGCGAAAGGACAGGCAAATTTTGGCAGTCTATAATCGCTTTTTAACCTGCCTTTAGACGATGTTTGAGTCGGATACATAAATTCATAAACTTGTAAATTAGATACATATAATTCATGTTATGATCCTTAGCATAGCATGTCTCGAGCAGCCAGCCGTCTACATCAAAATCCAGGCCTAACCATGGGAGGGACTGCAACATGCACATTTGTTTGAACGGTAGAGCTGTCAGAAAAGTCGCTCCTTTCCATATTAGTAAATACCAGGCACGATGCGATACCTCACCACACTCGCCCACCGGTCCCACTCTTCCCCAAACTGATATCTCATCAGCCTATCCTCGTGCGCCGCTCTCGCGAACAGACTAGCTGTGATGGCGAGCAGTATGCCCCCCCAACCCATCAGGAGAATCCTCATTGGTGTAAAATCCAAGATACCGGATGTCCTCACCCAGGAGTCAGAACTTCCGTGCATAAGGAATAGCCCGAGTGCGAGCAGGAGTGTGCCGGTGTAACTCGGGTGGCGGACAAAGGAGTAAGGACCCTCGGTTACGAGTCTATGGTCTTTTTGGATCGAGAGCTCGAAGGTGAAGAAACGGCCGAGGGTGCGGTAGCAGAGCCAGCGAAGGAGGCCTGCAGAAGTGATAAGGAGGCTTCCCATGACGAATGCGAAAGGGAGGGTTGTTGGAGGGGTTCGTAAGGAGATTCCTGAGATGAAAGGGAGGTAGGGGGAAAGGATGGTAGCTGACTCTCCGAGTACGATAAACCATATTAGAGACTACGTGTGTAAAAGGTTAGGAATGCAAGAATAAACCATCGCACTCCACACCTACCACGGTCAAGAGGTGGGACATGATCGTGGAGCTCATGAGGAATGCCTCGCGGAAAGTTGAGGACTTCACCTGTTCATCAAGCTTTGCGGTTCGTGGTGGCGTCACGGCGATGTGCATGCTTGCGGCCGCAACCAGGACGAAAGGGAGGCGCAGGAGAGTCATGGTGGTCGATTGGTAGTCTCCAGTAGCTGACCTAATACAATATATGACAGATGTCGCCCGTTTCTCGTGATTGTGCACACCTATACTGATAGAATCGTTGTGACTAACTTTTAGATCGGCGAATTCAGTCTGGGGGCTGTTGGAACCAGGATGTATAGGCTATATCGGGCACGAGGAAGAAGGTCTGGAAGCTCAAATAATACTCTAACACGTGCTGATGGCTGCGATAGGCCTTTATGCTTGATATATATTATGTACTTAAGGATTTCCAATTGTGTAATGGAAATCACTTACGAAAGCTTCGAGAACGGTCCTAACTTCGCGAAGTCAGGGACTGAGATGCATGTGCACAGTTTGAGCCATATAGAGGTTTCTCTTGGTGCTAATCGGCATGAAATGAAATCCTGTCTTCTCTCGAGTATTTCGCTTGTCTGGGTGTGTAGGGCCGGTGACGGAAAGCGCCCGTGACAGGTTATTTGTAGTTTTATATTCTCAGCCGTGACAGTTGATGCAACCCGATCGATAAGGTTCTTATCCATGCCCCAGATATCTTGTTCGCAGGCCAGATTGAAAGAGACCTCCAATGTACCCGGATATTGTGCGCCTGATCCTGCTTAGGGACCACTCTAGTAGAAACGTTTAAAACACTGATAGCCGTGCTAGGCTTCTTACCCATCCGCCATGTCGCAAATCGCTCCTCCCGAATCTATCTCCCTCTTAACGCCTGAGTTGTCTCTGGGGCTGAAGCAGCACTACAATAATGTGCTTCTCGAGATTATCCAGAGAAATCGTGTTTCTCGTTATGTGAGCCAGTCACTTCCGCTTCGCGCCTTTCGAAACTCTCTAGAGGAGCCTCCTGGTATCGACCACAGTGCCGATGAGGTGACTGCGGAAAGATTCCGCAACACAGTTCCTCTCTCTGAATATGACACATACGAGCCTTTCATTCGCAAGTTATTCGAGCAACCTTGCAAGCAAGCAGAAGTGGAAAATCTTCTTTCCGTAGGATACCCGTCCTATGTCACCCTCTCCAGTTTTACCACTGGGAAATCGATGAAGTATTTTCCCAAATACGCTTTCCCGCGTCCTAGTCCACAGGAAGGCTCTGTTTCAGCCAAGAGTATGTTCAACTGCCTCGTCATGCACCTTGGGACGAAGCGGACTTTAGTTGTTGAGGATGACATTGGCGAGCTCGTTGCCAAGTTTCCCGTATGCACTGTTACAACCGGACTCACTCGAACCGTGTTCAACATGAAAGTTGAACAAGACCAAATTGTTATGGGAATGAAAGGTAGGAAATGCGATATCTTTTCATGCACGTAACGCTCTGTAACACTTGCTTGCCGCAGTTCCTCCCTTGACGTCACCTCTCGCGGTCTCCTTCATTGACAACTACCGCTCCTTCCTTCTCATGCACGCACTGTTTGCATTGGGCGAGCGCCGTCTGGAAACCCTGTTCACAGCATTCAGCACCATATTAATTGATTTGATTACGTTCGTGGAGGAAGAATGGGATAAGCTACTCACCAGCATTGAAACTGGTATCTTACCTAACTTTCAAGGTACCGAACATGTTCTCTCATACCTACAGGTAAGCGTTGTGGATTAATAAGAGCTTTATCACGTGTTGACTTTTCTTTTGGGAAGCCATATTTTGTTGCGAACCCGGAAAGGGCGGCGGAGCTTCGCTCTGTAGAATCCATGAAAGGCTCTCCGGGATGGCTAATGAGGATCTGGCCTAATTTAAAGGAGTATACTGGCATCATGAGCGGCGCATATGGCGGTCTCCTTTCGAAGGTAGTCGATGACGACCATATCAAACGAGACCCCATGTTTATTCCTTTTTCAGGTTCAGTCATACTTTGGCCCGGGCGTAATCCTGCGCAGCTCCGGCTATATGCTTTCGGAATGTTGGCCCGGTATCACATACAGCGGTACAAATTTGTACAGACTGGCCAGAGAGGATTATTATGAATTTCTCCCAGCTTCGCAAGTCGAAATCTCGGAGAAAGAGACAGCTGCGTGCTTAGTTCCTGTTGTGGGTGATCGTCTTCTTCCTGCTGCGGAGTAGCTCACCTGTTATAGTGGCAAGTTAAAATTGGCGGGATGTACGAGCCAGTTGTTACCACCCGTGATGGTCTTTGGCGGTACCGGCTAGGGGATTTGGTCAGGATAGAAGGCTTTCAAACTGACGGATTCCCGATCATGAGTTTTGTCGAACGGCGACAGTGAGTTTGACAGCTGTAAATGCTGTGTGGGTTTTCCTGATCGCTTTCTTTAGCGTGGAGATACGCATGGCTGATGCCACGGTTCCCGCAATGGTCATCGTCAATGCCATCCTTTCCACGACCGAAGACACTGTTGGCCGAGTTATGGAGTTTACTTCGTATGTGGACTCACGAGCCAAGCCCTCTACACTTGGCTATGTAGTCGAGCTTGATGGAGACATTGGTAAGTGTCACTGGCAACTGATATTTGGCTTCGTACCACTTGTCGACGGTACCTTCTAGGTCCTAATCCGTCCCTTGCCCGCCATCAGGTCCTCGAGGTGCTCAAATCTCAGCACGAAAGCATACGGCGGAATATCGACATGGACAAGATGAGCTTACCTACGATCCGCATTGTGAAGCATGGCACGTTCGCAGATTACCGCCGTTGGAGGGTTGAGAGCGCAGGCATCAGTCTTACACAGGTGAAGGTACCTGTTGTCCTCAAGGACGAAACGTTACTGGAATGGCTGTTCAAGAGAGCTTTCTATGAAGCTTGACGTGTAATAAATTCATATAAATTGTGTGGTCGCCAATGACATAGTACTATAGCAAGTTGGAAGCTTAAAATGGCATCTTGTCTGATCATGTATGACATCAAAGAATTGTTCCAATACACACGTAGTGTCCCATAGAGGCAGAATCCTGTTGTGAGTATCGCCAATATTTGCCTAGCCTCAATCTACACTATCTTGTCACAACGTTCATCAATGGCTATACTGTGGCCTTGTCATACCTTAATCTCAGGAGTATATAAACATCAGACTTTCATATATTTAGTCCTTTAAATATCTAATCTACCAGGCTAATTTATTGAACAAGAGGTTCCTTCCCTTCGCTCCGGGTACAGAGAGAGCCCTTTGAAGCAGCCTCTTTACAAATTTTATGTAACACCTTCCCAAAATCCTATGCGGTCACAAATGCTTATGAAGATGCAAGGCTCCGCCTTGCTACAGTATGGTACACAATCTTTTATACTTACTACCATTTGAATGACTGACCCATGCTTTTATACATTTACGAAACACAGCCACAAAATAACTATTCAAAGAATATGCAGGCATACATGTCATTAAACTTCATGTAGACATGTCATCTGCAAAATGTTGACCACGTGGAAGCTCAATCAAGTACCACATGGAACCCGCTGCTTCCACTATGTGGAATCTACAATCTTGACCATGTGGAACCTTCAGCTTTCGACTACGTGGAATCTTGAGCTTTAAACACATGCACACTCCAAAGTCCTTTAAAGGACTGTTCATAGGTAATTTCAACCCTCCCGCTCCTGTTCCCCTGTTACACCCTACCCTGGTGTCACCTTTCGATGGCTCTCTGACAGCTCTATTGACCATCCAACACAATCCGACTCCTCTGATCATACACTACCAGCATACCATGTTCTCCATCATTGCTGACAATCGTTGACCTTGTCCCTTCCCCCATCCTCATTGGTTGCCATTCTTATCTTCAACTCTCATGTCTTTATTCTCTATAGGCTAAAATCTCAATCATGTCACACTTGTACCCTGTACTAGTCTCATCCTTATCTGATCCCCCATGTTCATTCCTGTTATCCTTCCCTGTTATTACCCCTTCCAATCTACCCTGCTCTCCGACCCTTTCCAACTTGCCCATTATCTTTGCTAGCTCCATTAGGTCTACCCCCATCTAGAGTATATAAGTACTTGTATATTCTTAGGTAGTTCTCTATCCGGAAATCAACTTAGTTTATCCTCTGTTATATTCTTGTTTGTTGTCTTTGACTATGTCTCAGACTTCCTCTCCGACACCCTCCAACCAACCTCTGGTTTGACTTTGTCTTACCATGTTACTATAGTCTTGACATCTCTGACTGCTCCGACTTCTCCAACAACTTCCTCTTGACCACTATCATCCAAACCTGATCAGACCCGACTGGCTTGAAATTAGGACACAACTTGTAATAGTGGTGTAGCATACAAGCTGAAGCCAAGTCCTATTTGTACATCTCTGACATTGCCAATGTATCTTGACCTTAGTTCTGCACAGAGCTTAACACCCCCCCCATGGAAGTGAAGAGCAGAAAATGTGTATCTAGACCAAATTAATTAAAAATAAAATAGTAAATACACCATGTAGACATTAAGCCTGAATGAATAAGTCCTCTTATCTGATATAAAAACCACTACCATAAATCCTGTAAAAGGGAATCAAAAATAAAATCTCGACACCAAAAAAAGGAAACTAAAATTCTCCAAAATACAATATTCATAATAACCTTCACAAAAAGAATTAAATCAGGCTTTTATTACAAATAAGTCCTATTGCCTGATAAAAAACCACTACCAAGAAAAACCCTGTAAAAGGGAATCAAAAATAAAATGCTGACACCAAAAAAAGGGAACTAAAATTCTCCAGAATAAAATATTCATAAATAACATTCACAAAAATAATTAAATCATGCTTTCCTAAGGGAGCAAATGCCACAAAAGGCAGTTATTATAAGCTTATCAAATTGTGTTGAAAGCTTAAGGTATGAGTAATATCTAGCTTTCTACAGTAGGCGGGACACCCATGGAAGGATTTCCAATATGTGACAAAATCCCGTGGTTCAAATCTGGGCCAGGCCATGGGTTTTTAGATCTCTTCCTCCCAACAGCTCCCAGCCCTCCATAATAAATAGGAGAAAAAGAGTAAATATTCTGATTAATATTTCTTTTAAGCTGAAGATATGTATGTTCAAACAGGACCTCAGAAGCCATTGGAGCCAGCATGATGAGAAAAAGGCAAACAACCATTAAGTTTCCATGGTCGACATTGGTTCAAACTTCAAAATGTTCATGCTTCTGTCATGCAGTGGTGTCGAGGCCTTGTGCACTGAGTCCTTTTCTGTCCTCAAATATATCTGATATCTATGGCTCATAATGGAAGATGAGCATGCACTGGTATGATGGTAGGATCTAGTAGTAGTGTTGCCATGGCTTGGCTCGGCTCCAGCTAAATCGACCACTGTAGCCATTTTTTAGCCAACTGTAGCTGGTTTTGGAGAAGCCAGTCCAATTGGCTCAGCTCAGCTCCAGAGCTACCTTCGAGCAGCTAAAGCCATATTTTTAGAGGTTTTCTGGTGGCTGTAAAGCCTGCAAGATACCATTGAAATAGGGTATTGGGAGCCTGAACAGATGAGGTATGATGATGTGTCACACTTCTCACGTATGTGTGACATTGTCACACTATTGTTCCCACCCATGCCCACTGAATTAACAGTCCTTTAATGTTCTCCTCACCTTTAATACCACAATAATGCCTAAAAATATCATTGCTTGACAATAGAAGTCTTTTGGATATTCCTGGTTCCATCTGGTACCCTGTAATAGCCAAAGGGCATTTTATAGACAGCTAGCCAAGCTGAGCTGGTATTTACTGGCTCAGCTATTTTCAGCCATCAGTTGGAGCCAGAGCTGCTCGATTGGCTGGCTAGCCAACCATAGCCAGTCATGAGCAACACTAGTAGGATCCTCAGCTTGGTGCAGCTGACAAGAATTGCCAGGAAGACCGGACTGCAAGTTTTAAGAGGTGCACTACCATCGGTAAATTTGGATAATCTCACACATATTTGTTTTGCATATTTCGATAATAACTACTTGCAAATTTTTAAAGAGTCAAGACAATAAACTTCAAGCTGGCAACTTCAATTGTCACTGACGTCTGTCATGTATGCCATGTAAGAATGATTCATACCTAGTCTGATTACAATATGTATATCAAGTATAGCCATCAACACAGTCAAACTCCGGAACTATAAATATCTAATGATTAATGCCATCATCTACTTATGGACTACTTTTCCCCTTCACTAGCTTCCACCAAACTTCCAATAGGTATTCAGTACTTCCCAATGCAAATCCTGATACCTGTCATTTGAGACTCAATTCCACTATCTAAGCTAGTATAAATGATATCAATGCCTATTAAATATACTTGAGAATAGCCTTGAACAATGCACATGAACGGAGATATTTCCAATGAGGTAGAGTGGTGGTTAAGTCCTGGAGGCTCCAAAGGGGTCTGAGGCCCGGTTTGAGTGGGCATATCCACCATATAGGGCTATATATCAACAGGATTTATCTCACCATTTCTTTCTTATTTATTACGAAGGTTTTGGGAGAGGAATAACTGGAAATCCATGGCCTCGCACAGGATTGAACCATGGGATTTTGTGACACGTTGGAAACTCTTCCACAGGCATCCTGCCTACTGTACCCGCCTACTGTAGATGAAGGTATGTATATATTGAGAAGATTGTGAGAAGAATTGAATACTGGGTTTAGACCTTTCTGGGTATCTATTCTAATTTCTGCCTGGGGTAGATCCATAAACATGGCATATTGTCATCAAAATGATCATTGGTAGAATAGGTTGTAATCAAAAGGAATATTTTACCTCAAGTATGTACATTGCTTGATTTTAAATCAGTAAAATAACATTGGTCCAGCAGGGACATATATTTATAGATATATATTCCTAATGAGGTTGTCCCGACTGCATAGTAGATCCTAATAAGTGTTCAGCATGATAGGATGTCTGTACATATCACAATGGAACCTCTAAAGGAGCTTTAAATACTTTCAATCCTTCCTGTGCTCTCTTCAATGCATATCTGTTGCTTGAGATAAGGATATTAATGATTTAATTATGTATTTACAGCTCAGATGTAGACTGTCAAAAATAATATCCCATCTACTCCAAGTCAGCACTCACAGATTCTTACTGTACTGAATCTTTTAACAGCTCCAAATGGATCACCTGGATGAATCACTCTCCTCTCTGCATTGCTTAATATTTTTCCAAAATGATTTTGCACTAGCGAATTCCAGCTCAGGATTACACTCAGTACAGGAATAGTTGTTCCATGTTGGAGAGGAGTTCTTGCAGTGTGTTAATTCGATGTATGATGATTGGCAATGGTCGTCAATGGGAGAAAATCAAGCTCTAACATTATCTATCCTAATACTAGCAGAACTTCTGAGATATCCTCCCACCATAAATAATTTCGAGTATATTTGCAATATACAGTCACAGCTATTGTGCTCATCCTCCTATATTTTTCTATGGATTCAGCAAGGCGTGGTGGGCAATTTCACAAGATAGTGTTGCTATTTTCATTGTGAAGGAGTCTAGAGAGCTCAGCAAGGGTGGAGAGGGTATGGGAGGGGGGGTACTGCACCAATGGATATGGAATGGCAGGAGCATGTTTTTCCATATGAATTGCCTGAGTGAGTCAACATGTTGTTTTTAAAGTGCACTGTGGTTTTTAGAAAAAATTATAAGAAGTTTTTGTCAGACTCAAAGGTTGACTAGGGCTTTAAGAATGAAGTTGGTGTGTGAGCAAGTTCAAAAAATGTAATGAGTTAAAGTTTATGACACTTAGTGAATGGATAATTCAGCGAGAACTAGAGTTTTCAAGTAAAAGTAGAACTGGCAGAATCCAACTGTCTTTAGAACAAGAGAGCTAAGCTACTGTATGATACAGGAGTCTACACTATTTATACTATTTGGGATTCAAGTGCTTGAGCGTGACTGTAATCTGTCACACAAGTCTGAGTATGGGCATTAGTAAGTGCTTCCTTACACTATTCTATGCCTTTACTGGTTTTCCAGCTACAGTAGCTGGAGAGCTGAGAGAGGAATTTGTAACCGGGATGGATCAGTGACAAAATCACCCCACTAACATGAATAACGAGATATGGATTCGCTGGTCGTGGTTATGAGGTGGGAACTGGCGCTAGATGGCTTAGTCATTGCAAATCAAAAATAGCAAGCTCCGATTGCCCTCCTCGATTATTTACCTCGAGGAATTTTCCCACAACCTAGATATTCATTACAGTGATATTACCCTCCGAGATTAATCAGTTAACCATTAATTGATATGTTGAAGAAATGAAGATGGTTTGATTGTGAAGTAAGTTTTTGGCGCGACGTCTACCAGTCGAGTGTTGCTCCAGCAGTGCCGCATGATGATGCAGATGATGTGACGATCATCAGTTATCTAGAACGGTGAGATATTTGATTCTTTTGAACATTAATATACTTACCTATGGCTTATTATTACCTGGGATCCTTTTCTAGCGCAACAGTTTTCCACCCACACACCTGGCCCCTCGAGAATTCATATCAATGATTTGTGTTCCTTGGTCCTGTATAGCCTTTTACATTTCTGCATCTGTTACTTATTGTCGTCGCATGAGTCTATAAATAGCCTTTAGCCAATAATACATTGATGCCTATAGTTCTCCATTGAGGATTGAGCAGGACTGGTCATACTTGCAAAGGCCACCTTATTCCTGGACCTTTGTCCCTGCGTACAAATCTTTCAATCCGAACAAGGTTGGCATTAGTCTTATCCTGATTGGGTTAGGTTTAGATACCTACTCACCTCCTGCGTGGCAAATTGGTGACTCCCTGTCACTCACCTGCGTCATATTTTTAGAGAGATCCTGCAGCTTACACTGGAGACATCATAAAATTTCCTGAGTCTAAAAGTCCCAGGAAATCTTATGCCTCTGGCAAATAGTACTAGCATTTCTTGGCGCAAAAATTGACAGGAAATGTTGATTAATTTGAAGATTTCCTGAAGCATGAGAAATTGAATTGTGCTAACATTTCCTGAAATTGGAAAACTTGAATGCATTCAAAGCTTTCACAAGATTTCCTGAGGTCAGAAATATTGGTAAAATTAAATGTATTTACCTAGCTTTCTAAATACACAAATGTACAGAAAATAATGGGTTTGTTCAAGATTTCCTGGCTGAGATTATCATGGGAAAACATCAAATCACTTTAGAATTTTCTGAATATATAAACAGCACAGAAATTTTGGATTTGTTCAAGATTTCCTGGCCAACATTACCCTCAGGAAATGCTGAATTATGTTAGAATTTCCTGAGTACACAAATATTGGAGAAACTCTGGATTTAGCTAAGATTTCCTGATGCACAAACACTGAGGAAATGTTGAATAATATCAAGATTTCTTGAGCAAGATTACTGTCAGAAAATTCATCATGTTCCCAAAATTTTCCCATTCTCAAATTTCCATATCTAGGAAATTTTGGGAAAATGATGATTTTTCTAAGAGTAACCTTGCCCAGGAATCTTGACATTATTCAACATTTCCTCAGTGTTTGCATGTCAGGAAATCTTAGCTAAATCCAGAGTTTCTCCAATATTTGTGTACTCAGGAAATTCTAATGTAATTCACCATTTCCTCAGGGTAATGTTGACTAGGAAATCTTGGACAAATCCAAAATTTCTGTGCTGTTTATATATTCAGGAAATTCTAAAGTGATTTGATGTTTTCCCATGATAATCTCAGCCAGGAAATCTTGAACAAACCCATTATTTTCTGTACATTTGTGTATTTAGAAAGCTAGGTAAATACATTTAATTTTACCAACATCTCTGCCCTCAGGAAATCTTGTGAAAATTCTGAATGCATGCAAGTTTTCTAATTTCAGGAAATGCTAACACAATTCAATTTTTCATGTTTTAGGAAATCTTCAAAGTAATCAACATTTCCTGTCAATTTTTGCGCCAAGAAATGCTAGTACTATTTGCCAGAGGCATAAGATTTCCTGGGAATTTTAGACTCAGGAAATTTTGTGATGTCTCCAGTGTTAAGCATCTTCTTCCTGAAACCTTTCATGGATCATACCATATAGGATCTCAAGCTGGCGCGTTTTCACATGCCTGGGAGTAATCTGAGTATGAAGGACACATTCGAGGGGTTTATTGTTAGTTATCCACAATGGTGGCTTTCTCGACTTTGCTCACCTGCTCTCAAAGCTACATGAGTAGCCATATATTCCGTCATGATAAGACAGTTATGTCACATATGTTGTTGAAAAATCCACTCACTTTTCTAGTTCCATTTCCACGGTCTGTTTCCATCGTTCAGTTTCCATCATGGTCTAACATAACGACTTCTTATGACGAAACCCTTGTCATTCACGAGTGAAGAGATACACTCACGTTCTTGATCAAGTAAACAAACATCACATCGGATTTTCCACTGTCCACGATGCTCTTCCCTTCCACCGCTTCACTTTTTTCCTTCCATTCTCCATAGGCCTGAGTTGTACGATATTGGTGATATCCTGATGGAATGCCTTTTTGGCTTGTGGTTGCTTAATAGTCAAGGAGGACTTTATTTGAAACAAGAAAGCTCACGGTATACTCCCAATAATAAATATACAGTACTCTTGTATCTGATATATTGTCCTAATAATATATGAATAAATAAATGATGGATGAAAGTATTTCAATGTGTAAGGGTTATAGGGTTATAGGTCCATGCGTTTATTCGTGTGTTGAAGGGAAAGACCTACGTGCCGTTGGGATCAGAGCTAACAGTGCCACAAAAAAAAAGGGGGTTCTTGTTGAGAGCGTTCATGAGATGAGCGACCGTAGATATCACAGACAGCAGGCTTGTTGAACAACAAAGTCGATTTGCTTCTGTTCTGGTAGAAAAGGGTTCTTGTTAAAGATTCCATTGGTCAGAGACTCGATAATTCTGAAGTTGCAGACGGTAGGAATCCGCAAGAATCATCGGGAATTCGGAACAGGCTGTTTATTTAGGGGAGCATCGACGAGGACGATGGGAGGAAAAATGGCCTCTAGTAGGGCAAGAGAATAGGAGGAGTGAAGATGACGGTGGGTGATGGAGTCAAGTTGACGTTGGTGACCGAGCTCGGTGGCATCGCTAACACCACAAGTTCCGTTGAAACCGTATTCGGTCGAGATGTAGATGAAGTGAACATACAAAACAGTAAATTATATAGCGTACCGGCTAAAAAGTCTCGTTGAATGAGGGCTGAATAGCACTGCGAGCAGCGAACTTATTTCTCCCTCTCGCTGATTCCTGACCCATAGGCGGAACCCGCACTCAAACGAAGAAGGGTGATGTGACGCATCTGGTCATGGTTGATACTGGTAGTGAGATAGAATTGAATTAAATGATGGGGATGAGAGGCCTCTGACTCTGTTCTTTATACTATCGCCTGGAGAGCTGTACTCATGACAAACGAATATCTAAACGTAAGATGTTAGACCTTGGCAGCTTAATCCATGAAAGGCATTTGGTTAAACTCGGTGGGGGTCAGTCTGGGCGGCCAAGCCTGGACCTGGCTCACTGATGCTGATTGCAACGCCTTCGGTCTAGATCCATTTGATGCTCGAATGATGAATTCATTCCTTGTCCGTCGACGAGTTCAAGAATGATGCTTAATTGTTGGATCTCTTCAAGATGTGTTACATAGATATCCCTTCGTGTCCGAGTCTTAAAGACAAGAACGCTGTACGACGCTGTTTAAGTCCACTTGAACGGGTATGCAAATTATTCACCATCATCCACCCTCCACTCTGCTACATCGGAGTCTTTCGCCTGTGACTCGTGCAGATGAACAGCCGACGTACCTCCACGATTACGAATCCAGTGTCAAGCTTGGATAGATGCCAATTCCGTGTATTTCCTTCGTTGGAGGTTCTGGAGCCAAAGATTGTTGGCTTATCGCAAAGTATAAATGATCATTCGTTTAATTTAAGTACTTGAAGAAATATAAATGCCTCCTTTGCGGCTTGCGAGTGATCCTCAGCGCAGTCTTTTCAGGCTGCATCGTTCCCCATAACACCTGACAGCAGTCGATATTAGCACTGGAAGTCTAGACAACGACTAACAACGGTTCTGGAAAAGTTTGATGACTAGTCATAGATGCTCTGGTACTAGTAGTGGTAGAAGGCAATGGCTAACGGACAGTGCGCCCAAAAATAATCGGCGTCTAGTCTCAAGTGATTACTCAGCTTAGCTACATAATGTGGGTGTAGGAGCGAAAACTTCTTCTGAACCTGAATCTGCCCTTTGCTTTGGATATGCACTGTCATCGACGCATAAAAGACTATGTATGTGAAAAATATTTCTCTTTGCTTATAATGTTCATATCGACCAAGTTCCTAGACTCATGTCTCATCCACAAACATTTTCTCCACCCACCATGCCAAGAAGCTTTTAAGTTTGACACCTGGCTGTTGCTATTTTCATCCGTCACAACACATATCTCGTTTCTGCTGATCGACGGAGAAAGTCCTTTCAAGGTTTCCTGATATATCTTGCACTAGGCATCCTCTCTAATACTCCAAAAAGAAGCCACTATTATCTCGTTCCGCTCCGAATTGCGGAGATGTCGTTCTGCCAGGAATTCGATTCGGGGGATCTTGTGGTTGACTTCTTCTTCTCGGACCGGTGGTACCTAGTTAATTATGACATCTCACCTTTCAGCTAACGTCTCTTCAACAATTAGACAAAAATTTCCACACTTGATGTTATTAAGGAGAATCGAGATCTCGATTGCAATCCGTCAGTGCAGTGTGTCAATCTGTAAAATCTAATTGATTCCATGTTAATCATATTGAGGTCTTCTTTTTAGGTCCGTAGCTGATCTCATGTTCACTCCACTGCCTCTATGTTAGGCTCTAATTGTCAAGAAACTGAGTCCGTTCTGTCAAACAATTATCGGCATTGTACGCCCGGTCCGGTTTCGTTTTACTTGCCATAGTGGTCTGTACGATCATGACGTGCCCTTACCCCACGGTCCTATTATTATGGAGTCGTTTTGTGGAGGAACCATTCTCTTTGGAGCATCATTGGAAGGCGACAAAGCACATTTTTAAATGTGCTGACAACGGGAAGCCCGTTGAGCTGTTCCTTAGAAGAAGGTTGTCATCGACGGCATTCAGCAACGCTCGCCCGTCAGCCAGGTATATCAATCAAAGTCTATATTACTCAAGCCGGAGCTGTCATATTTATGTATATTTAATTGACATCAGCGTCATAAGGGGAAGGGGCTACTGTAACCTGACGAGCTCACGATATTGGAATTCGCCGATTAATATTTATTGACCTGCTAGGTCTATAAACGTAGCATTACATCCCCTTCACCGTACATTTAGCACGAGAAGTCTGTGATAGAGATGTGCGTATATGGTCTTCCGCAGGCACTCCGCAAGCTCGAAGTATCGCGAAGGAAATTTGACACGATCTGCCAGAAGGTGTCATCTTGTCCTGGCTTATCTACATCTTCGAAATTTTCTCATCAGATATCTAAATTGGTCACACCTAAATGTCTTCTGGTGTCTAAGGTGGGAAAAATGACCCACACAACAACGGAGAATGCGATGGGGGGTATAGGGATCTTGTTATTTCAAGTACGTATGTTCCATTAGTCGAACTTCTCTCTTATTTGCATTCTCCGCTAGTTTAAGTAACTGACCAAGTTTGATGATCATAGTTACACGATGGTGTTTTCGCTGGACAGGCTAATCGGACCTGTCACCGAGTTCCGTAGCCAAAAATGTCCCTCCTTAGGAGCTAAATAAAGTAATATTTTGGAAGGTGAGGTGAGTCTCGAGGTCATTTAGAAGAGCCTAGAATACAGTCTTACGCATTCACTTCATTTGGAACCTATATTTAGCACAACGTTAGCTTGCAATGAAGCCTTATTTTAGAGCTCGGAACGGGTATGTAACGACTTCGAAAATCCTATGAATATAAGTTTCATTTATGTATAGGCGTCGGTTCTCGACTCGGAGATAAACGTCGACGCATCCTTCCATTTTAAATTAATGGTGTCGGGTGAGGCACCAATGCGGACGTAACCTCTCACCATCATTATTACCAACAACGTTACTAAAGCTTCGTATATCAGGAACCACTCTAGAAGACGTATATGCCTCCTTTGACAACTGACCGAGACTAAACGATGTTCTAGAACTTGAGTTTACATATGGCCAATACAATTCAAACGGCGGCACGTAAGATCAAAAAAACGACGCCGTACTAGTCTCTGGATGTTACTGTGGATAATCATTATTGCAACACATTATGACAGTATGTGAGTACTTCACCAGATATGCAACATATAGATGGCTTACCCAAATATGTATGGTCAATTACAGCTCCTGCCGCTGGGTCCACCACAACCATCTGTAGCTGGAGGAACCCTAGCCGCCACTGATATATCTAGAGAAAAAGGTCAGCTAAATGAACTTCATCTGGCGAAACAGTAGTGGCTTTACCAAGTGGTTTGGCTTCCCCAGACAGGGCGAGGGCGACCACAAGGAGAACAGTGAAGGAAAGGGATTTGGCTATGAGATTGAAGCGCATGCTTTTTGTCAGGTATTGGCTACTTCTTGAAAGGCCTCTTTATATATCGGTATCGGAGTACCGGCAGAATATTCTGCATACCGTTGACGGTACGGATCACAAATACATTTCATCATTCAAGACTTCGCAGCCTGCAGGTGACTCAGCCCAGTTTTCTGGGGTACAACCAACTTACACGGGGCGCCGATCCAAACGCCCTCTATGTTAACGAGAGTGTGGATGTTCATCCATAAACGTCGCTGTAGTTCCCATGGAACCGCAACTCTGTTTGATTTTGATAGGGACATCTCCTAGACTGGTCTACCTTCCAATGTTGATGTGCAAGCCGGAAGACTAGGGGTTTATGAAGGACGGAAGCAAAAATGGGACGGGGCCTACTGTCAAAAATAGATCGTTACGGTTTGTCCCGAATGGAATGTGATATCTAGAGTATGCTCATGTTATGTTCTTGAACCTTTGCTGATATTCTGCTCTAGCGTGTAATTAGAGGTTCTGATTATATCGACATATGAAAAGCGCAACTTGAAGGTGTAAGTCAAGCTGTGAAGGTCAATTTAAAGGAACCGAAGCTAATAATGAACAATATCATCACATAATTTTCAAACTGGCATGATTAAGTAACGTACCATCCAGGTTTTTACCCTCAATGTAAGAGCTTATTGAAATTGGATGTAAGAAATGGTCACAGTGGACAGCACATTAGATACATCCTATCCTCTTGCCAGTGAAGGGAGATTATATACGTTTGTCATATACAAGGGTCGTAGAATTTCGTGAATGTTATAGCCATTAATTCACCCACTGGTTAACATAATTTCAAGAATGTTGTGGTGATGTTGACCAAATTGACGATACATAGGTCGTGGAGGACATCAGAAATACCTCCAGCCCAGGCCGTGACATGAAACTGGCTCAAACAAAGAATAACCAATTTATTTCTGTAAATATGCCGAAGGTATCGGAAGCAGGATAGACGTCTTTAAGTATGATACAATCCCTTGCATTGCTGATTTAATCATGCAAATATCCCCTTTTAATTAGATCATTACACAAGGTTATACCTAGAACTAAGTCTACGCAAAATATTTCCAAAATTAAGACATATGTTCATCTGAATTTATAGCACACCCTGTATGATATATAGAATAAATTCTTATAATGGCCTACTCACAATTCTTGAAATGATAGCTCGTTGAGAGGATGTGGACGCTTGTGGATTGAGGGGTCCAGGCGGGTGCCAATTAGACGCTTCATGAAATTTTCAGGATTTACTCAAAGTCGACCACCACCACCTATCGATTGAACTTGCTCTTTGACAATCACTACACCACCCTCTCCTCAAGCACGACAATTGCCAACGTCCACCACGATCCAGTAATCAAGTTTAAGAGTCGATCAAGCTCAATGAAGATCACTACTCGGTTGAACGTCGTGTTGTTACGCTGGACATTACTGGAGTCGTTTTCTACCACTGCTACCTGGTTGAATGTCGCGTTATTGCGCTGGATATTCGGAGTCGCTGGCTGAATGCGCTGTGGCGTGTTGCTATCTTATGACATGTGTTTGTCATATTTTGGTGGCAATCGCGACAACCTCTCGATATCCTGCGAGGATAACGTACTCTCTTGATATGCTGTGAGGACGTTATGCTGTTTGGTTAATGCTGTTTGCGTGGAATGGCGATCATGTCCTCATGTTTCTGTATGTTGAAGTCGGCGGGCCGAGATGACATCGAGCGGCCATCCGGGATCACGAGTATCCAATCAGGCGAGATGACAACGCTAATAGCGTCTTAAGACTTTTATACGTTCGGCTCAAGTATTGATCCTGCCGCTTTGTATTACCAGCAATATGCTCGACTTCATGAATGCCTTGAGTATCCATTCCGCATGCTACGGCGGGCGCGATCGTTGCCTCTATGTGACAGAAGGTTGCCTGACCGTCTACATGGCATGTGGCTGCAGTGCGCTGTGAGCGTGAGCAGAGGTGGACACGTGACGGACCCTGCTTTACGTAAGCGTCACACTAAGCAGCAACTCCGCGTTCCGTACTGGGACCCATGCCGGTTTTTCCTCCTCCTCCGCCTCCAATATGAAATCTTCAGTTGAGCGATATAGCTGAATCTCGTGCGAAGCTAATAGGAACTGTCAGAATAATGCATGCAGGTTCCTTAAAACGACCAGACATACGTCACACAAGTATCGCCGTTCGGCTTCTCAGGTTAGCTCAGGCTGTTATCTATGACTCAGTCGACGAACGGATGAAACGACTGGCCAATGGTGGTTAAAGGTACTAGCAGAGCTAGATAACATCAATGAGCTATCATATTACTTGCTTTAGTATTACAGCCGGCGTCTGATAATACCCGGCAGGAGTCTCGCCGTAGCTGCAAATAACTTCCTTGGGAAGCAATCCATATGGACAACAATGACGTTCGAAAATAGAGTACGTGATATTGCCTTTATTATCACAAGTTTCCGAGACGCTTTATCTCCTCACTGACCCCTTCATCCCTTGGCACCGTTTACTGACTTGCCCAAGCTGCGCTGTGTAGGAAGATGGGATTCGATAGCACTCTGGGCAGCTTGCTTGTAGCCTATATAATATCCATGACACTTTACGGCATTACCTTGGTACAAACATTCGTGCGTTATTTCACATCAGACAGGGACGAGAATTACTGAGAGACATTCTAGTTATATTACATTACATATCAGGAAGATAGAAAATCTGTGAAATATCTGGTACGTTTCCTCAGATATTTATTATTTGATTTAATGATATCATTCCCTTTAAAGGTTTTATCTCTCTTGTGAGTAGCCGATGCGATCCTTCCCTGATAATAAGACTCCAACTTCTTTCGACGAAGCATCTTAGACAGTCTAGGTTTATCTAAGTTTCTTGCAATACCAATATTTTTTTATAAGGCTTGTCAGATTCTGTCTTTGTATCACATGCTATCTATACTCTCTTTGTGACAAATTATAGCCAACCGAAGACATTGTTATCAACCTTTGAAAACCTTTGGTAAGTGTCATTACAGCGACGTATTCGTAGCTCATTAACAGATCTTTCGTAGGAGCATAAGTGTAAGCTAATCCTCTAATTAAAGATAAATACAGAATTGGTCTAATGAAGGAATTCTGAAAGGCTGGAACCTTTCTTACGGTTTGTGAAGAAAAAATCAGGACTAAATTCCAGCGGTTGATCAGATCGTTTAATAGGCAATCGTGTCCTTAGTAGCACAGGGGTAACTGACTGATCAAACCCTCATGAGGTAATATCAACCTACTTATTACCGTACGCAGCTTCTTCGGCAGGAGGGTCTTTAGAAGTGCGTGCCACAGTACTTATCTGACTGCACTGGCTGAATATGAACCCAGTAAGCGGACGGAACTCTTTGCTGACAATTGTCATCGTAAGTCATTCTACAGGACCGATTCACGTTATGCTATTCCAACCCTAAATAATCTCAGGCGGGACTCTCCCTGATCCAATTAGGTGAGATACATCTCAAAACCCTCTCCCACGAAGCAGCTTTCTTGACACAAGCCTCCCGTAGGTTTCATTTTCGGTAAGTCTCGAAACATTTAAGGAATGCGATCTAAAGTACTTGAATCATGACTTTGCTTAGCTTTTGTTGTACGATGGTACGAGTGCCACTCACGTATTTTGATTTCCTCATTCTGACAATGTCGCATATTGTAGCTTTCTCGATGCATCGTTGTTTACCTCAATGTCGAATTGGAAAGTGAGTGCAAAAGATAGGTGCATCGATGCTGTATTTATTTATTTCATGCTCAGTGGATACTCCTTGTCCCCTACGGATGCGCAGCCTTGTGCGATACGATAATTACAGGATCACTATGCTGGTACCTATATAAAACACCCAAGGAGTTTGCAAGGTCAGCTCAACATTGTGGTCAACTTAGCTTCTTGGTCACTAAATATTATACACGGTAGAACACAGCTATTAGTCAACAAACTAATCGTGTATACCGTTAATACAAGTTTTTGGACAACGTAAGACCATTCCATCTTTTAAATCTGTCATAGCATTTCAAACTTGACATATATTTCGCTTAGTCTTTTCGTTGTGCTGGACCTTATTGCCTTCATTGTCTGGCCAAAGAATTGGGTATACGTTGGAGTTTTCCTACTGATTAGTAAACGTAAGTCTGATTTCAGAAAATTATAAAAGCTGCGTTATCTTACATCTTGATAGTTTATACGAATTCCGTATTAGGAATGTGAGTATTCAATGAATGCTGAAGTACTTGCTCCTTAGTACCCATATCTTCTTTCAGACTCAACTCACGACAGAGGCTGAGAGATGAAATTTATAATTCGAATTCTGTAAATGGTATTGCAATTCCTGAGACGGTGGTCTTGTCTACTATGAGGATACGCAGTCCCGGCTCACCCGGAGTGGATTCAGATGGCACAGGCATCACTGATCCAAGGCGCCACACTCAGGTATGACTTCAATGATATTCCTTATAATTGGGACTTAATAGTATATTCATAGGTGTCCGATGGCGCTGCCGTGGATTCTCCAGTTGACGATAAAAGTGACTTTCTAAAACTGGAACATGTTTCATCCTCATGACTTTACGTTTAATGAACAATTGGTCTCCTACTCTGAATTTGTATTTGTAATTTATGCCTTTATGCTGTATGATACGTATGATTTATCGCCATAGACAAAGAAGCATAAAGCAGCACCCTTTCTAACCTCGAACAATTTTGGGCATGGAAATAATGCCGTCGCCTCGATTGGTGTATATTTTTATAGTCTGAAAGGAAAATGCAGTTCTTAGAGTGTTGTTGAGCCTTAGTAATATTTTAGAGACCAACAGTATTCGAATATCAGCTCTGCCAAATCAGTTCTCTGTGTTTTCCTTGAGCTACGAGTCGCTCTGAAGTGGTATGCAGAATAGCAATAGCATCTCGAAATTAATTTTTACAATAAATCTATCTTCTAGCCACCACTCAAAGATTCCGTCGAAGTTCTTTCCGCGGTAATACACATCAACGTCGCTGGTTGCATACCAGTTTCGTTTCCATTCAAATGTACCTGAGTTTGGGCTAAGTCCACCATTTCAAGATCCACAACCGGAGAAACCAAGAGGAGTCCGATATTTAATGCCATTTTTAACGGATCTGAGTAATCGATTCTGGCTGTAGGTAAATTCTAGTTACAGGTACCGAAGCTGAATTATATTTCCGTCGGACAGCATTGCATCGCGAACTGCCAATAATTGCCGACAATCGATATTCAGATTCATTTCACATCATACAGACCCCTTGCTATCTCTTATTCAATATCATCTACCTGCACACTCCTCGCCACCTCTATTTTCACTCACAAATGCCCTTAGATCCTCTCAGCCATTTTGGCTTGATGAACGCTTAGTTAGGGGCTTCAAGGACACAGTACTATGGATTGCACTTGAAGGCCACAGCAGACTAGCAGTGCACCGGGTAGTATGCTATGCTCATTAAAATATTGAGCCATCAAAATACTGTGAAAGTCCATGAGCCAATATGAAGGTACCCATCGTCGCACAGACTCGGACCTTGAAAGAGGGTGTAAAGAAGGCTCTTGTCAAATGGTGTACCTTACTGGTGGAAACGCAAATCATTCCGAGAATGTGGGTAGTTAGTCTCTCATAGTAGCAAGAATGAAGAGCAATGAAGCTGGGGCGTAGCGTATGACCATGACGAAAGCTTGACCGGTGCCGGGCTTTCTTGTCGTGGAGTC
Source organism: Sphaerobolus stellatus SS14 (assembly GCA_000827215.1). Taxonomy (NCBI): domain Eukaryota; kingdom Fungi; phylum Basidiomycota; class Agaricomycetes; order Geastrales; family Sphaerobolaceae; genus Sphaerobolus; species Sphaerobolus stellatus. The sequence continues at coordinate 27,855 of KN837442.1, read as the reverse complement.
AATGGTACCTTAGCTTTCCGGTCATACATTTACTCCGTATAGATTCCTCCGATGAATCTTTCTAAACAAGTCATGCACAGGTCCTGAATTGAGATTCAATAAATGCTCTCACGGTAAACAGCGGCTTTTGATGAAGTCAAATGTAGATGCTCAGCAGCAGTACTTACTTAATGCTGCCTTGTTTCCGATTGAAGAAATAGGCTAACTCAATCAAAAATCTCCGTTAACAGAGTGGATCTTTGTAATCCCGCCAATCTTCCTAAATGAGGTCGGATTGCCTGACAATACTGGGCGGCGATCAGAGGCACTCGGCCGCACGGCCCATGCATTGCACATGTTTAGCTGCACCGAATTCGAAATATGGGAAATAGGGGGATGCGAATAAATGGATGAAAGAGCTCAGAAAACACCAACGAAAATGCATACCTATATGTGTAGTCCTCGAGGACATATTCATTGTATGGGCGAATCGCTGCAGAGTCTATACTAAAAAGGAAGACGAAATGAATCAAATGATCTAAGATACGAATATGCTTGATATATTTATGCTGTTCTTTACGTCTCTCGGTTTAGGATCGTCACATCAGTTGCGATATCACGCATCGCTCTTACGTACGGAGCTCCGGATGGTAGGCGTCGCGCGAAAAATTAATATCGATCGAAACACTAGGAAATACTTACATAACCTGCGGACACATGAACAAAGCACAAATACGGAGGATGAAGGATTAATCGTTTACTATGAGTTAAGTAACGAACTTCGAATTAATTAGTGAAAAACACTTCAGGACAACAAAAACTGGAAACAATACGGTCGTTGTGCTTCCAACGAGTAGCCAATCATACTCACTGTCAGGGGCAGCAAAAGACGCTCAACTATTTTTGTTTGTGGTTCCGTGATGACTAAGCCTGGGAGTCCGCCTACTATCACTACCGTTGAATCCAAAGCCTAGATGCATCCATTGTTACACGCAATACGCACCCGCTGAACATTGATCTAACGAATAGCCACATCAGATTTAGTCTCGGAGTCTCGGACTACTCATGATGGGCACATGTAAGATCGCCCTCATGAGCCAAATTGAAACAGTCAGGAGTACTTTAATAGAACCGTACCGGAAGCGTAGACATGTCAACTCAGATTATGGTGCAACAGCTTATGAAGTAAGCACTCCATTGGCAGATGTTGACAGCTGAACAGAAGTTGACACTGGATTCGTGATTTTGTAGCCATATGACGCAGAAAGGAGATTTGAGCACCGCTGTGGCTCCCGGAGTTCCACCAGGAATCCGGACGTCTACGCAATTGGGTGTACGCAAGCGACGACTTGGTAGCTCAGTTGGTAGAGCGTGGGGCTAGTTACCTGAGGTCACAGGTTCAATCCCTGTTCAGGTCATTTCTTTGCTCTCGGCATCGGTCCGTGAATTGTGCTATTATTAGACAATTCTCGACACCATATCGGGTATTCAATACCATCAGCAAGCGATGATAGACTCCTAAACGATGTTCATTGCATTCTGTTGGATGGAATCAACGAGTGAATGAACGAAATGAAATATGCGGAGCAAGATGGTTTCCGCGTAAATAACTGTGCGTGCTCTGCAGGTGCTCTGCAGTGCCTTCAGAAATTATTGTTTATCGAGATGACAGAGGGAAGGTGTGGTATAGACACAATGCACACTACGCAGCGTGTTGGAAGCTTTAGAACCACTGTTAGTGATCTAGAATTTTGATGGAGCCTCCGGCCAAAAGGCGACCTTCATCACCCGGAGATCAACTGTATTGCAGAATTTAGAGCCAGGTCAACGTGAATCAAACTATCAAAATCTTGCCAGCAGCACAGTCTGATCCCCGCTTCCGAGCTTGGTGGAGAAGATAGCCGACCATACGAATTCAAGCACTGTGTTTAATTGCCTTGTCTAAGTTTAGCCAACCACCTTGCGTGGATTAACATTGCGAGGCCTTTGAGTTGAGTTGCTTTTTTCCTCAATGAGTACAGCTTCTACAGGACAGTATAAAAGGTGGAGTGAAAGGCTCTTAATCCCCATCGTCTTCGGTGACTCTCATCTCCTACTACCTCTTTAGTCTTACCGTACTACCCTTATAATACCAGCAATGGCCAGATTCACTGCATTCCTAATTCTTTCTCTAGTTCGTTTGGCAGTGGCCATACCCGCCTACGAATCCCTTGCTGGATTCGACGAGAGGGAAATAAACGAGTTCGTCACTCGCAACGGTGTTGCTCACATCCCCAACCCACCTGCACCGCTACCAGCAGGTCAAGACGGTCTCAAGTTGGTTAATGATCCTGTTCACCCTTTCATTGCCGCCGGTCCGACCGACATTCGTGGTCCTTGTCCGGCTTTGAATACCCTTGCATCTCATGGAGTACGTGATTAAATATATTGCTTGGATCTGTACTCATTATTTTTCTATTCAGTATCTTCCCAGAAATGGTGTAGCGAGACCTGATCAGCTTGTCACTGGCGTTATGGAAGGTATGATTTTTTCTATTGCACAGAAATTCAATCTAAAAAATACTTCACCACTAGGCTTGAATTTGGGCAATGACTTTGCGAAATTCTTGGTCTATCAAGCTTTCTTGATGAACGGTAACCCCCTCACCAACTTGATGAGTATTGGAATGAAGACTCCGGAGACTGGTCCCGATCCACCAAAGCCCGCCCTCGTCGGTGGTCTCAGCCAGCATGGCACTTTCGAGGGTGATACGAGTATGACTCGTGTCGATGCCTTCTTCGGTGATCAAGCAGTATTTAACGAGACTCTTTTCCAAGAGGTATGTCGTATGCTGAGCATTTCGTCAAGCCATTTTCATCCTCATTTTTTTTAGTTCATCGCCTTCTCCGCTAAATACGGTTTCAACGGAACTTATGACCTTAATGCTGTAGCGGAGCTCCGTAACCAACGTCTTCTCGACCCCATTGCCACCAACCCTGAGCTCGTTTTCACATCCCCTCGTATCCTTTCCGCATACTCCGAGGCTGTCTTCCCCACGATTTTCTTCGTCGATGGCCGCCTCAACAACCGTCAGCTCACGATCGATGCTGCCCGTCATTTCTTCGATTTCCAGATGATGCCCACGGATTTCCACCGTCAGCCAGCACCCGTCAACTTCACCCTCGTCAATCCCCTTGTTAATGAAATCTTCAACAAGCATCCCTTCACTCCCGGTGTTAACCACGGAAAGAACAACTTCGTGCTGATGCCCAACACGCCTGCTCTCAGTGACTTCTGTGGCATCTATGAAGATATCGTCCTTCGTGTCATCCCTGGCCAGTACCCCAACCCCAATGGTCACCTGAAGAAAGTCATTAAGAAGAATTTGGACTTCTTCTTTGATGCCGTTAGTGCTGAACATAACTGCACTCAGGTCTTCCCCTACGGCAGGGATTATTGATTACTGGGAGGATATGTTAATTTTTATGAATTGATGACCTTTGCATATTTCAATCATTCCTTCTACACATATTTAGGTCATAATTGGACAGTATATATAGGCCCTATGTGCGCTTTATGGGAAATTTAATTTAATAATATTTTAATATATTGCGACGAAGTCCTTATGAGCCAAACGCAAATGTTGTGTTCAAATTTATATAAGACACAGCGAGAGTAGTGTTAGTTTGTCAGAGTGTTTTTGACATAGAATATCTTCAAACTTAGTTTGCTTTCCATTCTTCTCTCAGATATACTTCATGCCTCAAATATCATAAATAACCCGTAAAACAAAGCAAATTACTTACAATAAAGGACTCGACAATGTTTCGGAAGCGAGCGGCCCGTTTATTGATGTGCCTGCAGACATTATTTGTATTGACAATTGACGTCAGCACTCTGAACTATTGTTTCTCAGTTGAATTTTTGCTTCCCTAACTTTACAACGTTCATAAAATGTTCCCTCAATACTAAATTCCGTCAGAATCGATAAGAAAACAAAAAAAAACTCCTTGAACCTTCGGGTACTTTTCCCTATCTCAGCGCCAAGGATGCTGCTGAGTTTCAAACCTTAGCTTGAACTCTCAGGATTATCCTTTCTAGTATCCTCCTTTCCTTGGCCTCAGGCTTTCCTGCCCCAAACCTCTCCTTTTATCCTTCATTATGCCCTATTATGTCCTACCATACCCTATAATCTCAATCATCGCGCCACTTCGATCTGCGTGATAAGTGACGTGACACCCCACACCACACGATAGTGGGCACGTAATGTACCTTAAGGGGACGGAAACAGCGTGGCAGCCTCTGCCCTCTCTGACGCAATCCAAGCCTACTCTCAACCACCATCTGGTATTCTTTGGGCTTGCAGTGTTGAAATTGGTGTATGTCGGAAGTTACAGCGGGAACAGCCAACGGAAAGACAACACAGACCTTCCTTTCCGCTCTCATCAGCAATGGCACGCTGCTAGGCATCGAGTTGATCGTGTTCATCGTATTGAAGGGAAGATTGGAGAGGATTTATACGCCGAGGACGTTTCTTCCCCCTCCGGAGTATGTTATTATGTTATCATTGAAGACGATTAGTTGACGAAGATAGTAAACGAGCAGAAGAATTACCAAGCGGGCCGATTAAGTGGCTATTCAAGGTGATAGGAGCACCTCCGGAGGATGTCGTACGTCCACATTATTAATTTGATAAAATGGTTCACTGATTTCTTCTTTCGTTGTATCCATCTTCCCCAATACCCGTTCATCACCGTCTCCCTCACTTCCTCGGCCCTTTCAATTAAATGCCCACTGTAGATCCGGAAGAACGGTTTAGACGCGTACATGCTTCTCCGCTTCCTATGGCTGAATATGAAGATATTTTCCTCGTTCACCATTGTTACTTGGATTATTCTTTTACCCATCAATTCTGCTGGAATCAAAAATAATAGTACCGATGGGTTAAATAAATTGAGCTGGGGAAAGTATGTCGCAATTCATATCTCTATCGTCACAAGGATTAATATCCATCAGTATTACAGAAGCCGCATCGGATCGATATATCGCGCACGTCGTTATAGTTTATCTTCTAACGTGTACGTCTCTAGTCGCCTCAATCACATGATACTAAACATTTCTCGAATTTTCGTAGTTTGGGTTCTGTATCTCCTCCGCCGCGAATCCATAATCTACACAGAACTCCGCCAGACATATCTAACAAGCCCATCGTATTCCCACCTTCCTCAATCCCGTACTGTCTTGGTAACGAGTATACCCAAGAAAATGTGCAATGAACGAGATTTGCGTATATGGGGCAGTTTCGTACCTGGAGGCATCCAAAACGTCTGGGTCTATAAGGACAGCAAGGTACTATCAAGTCTTTCCTTTCATCATTAATTCGATTCACTATAACCGCCGTTTGTCTAGAGACTGAATGAAGCGTACGGCGAAAGGGAATCCCTCTGCGCAAACCTGGAAGCAGCGACCTGTTCTTTATTACGCGACGCAATGAAAGCGAAGCAGGAACAAGATAATATCGAAACTAACAAATCTCGTAAAACAGGTGGCAGAGGAACAATTACGAGATTAGGCTCCAACGACGCAAGATCTGTTCGCAGCATGCCAAGAATAACAATTAGAGATTCAAGATCAGATATTGAAGAGGGTCTCGGTATGAACCCTCATGATAGCCTACAGAGTTTACGGATCCTCTCATCACATATTCCAGGAGCTTATCCACCTTCACGACCTACATCTGTATCATACCATACTGCGCTTTCATGGACGTCGAATAGGACTCGAGAACCCTTAGATCCCGTTCAGGAAGAATTAAAGATAAAAATGGCCTTGCTCGATAAACTTGTTGCTCCCAATAACAGGCCGATGCATCGGCCAAAATTGCGGGGCTTTTGGGGAAGGAAGATTGATTCGATTACATATTACAAGGTACACATTCTCTTAGATATCATTATCGTCCTCTTCTCTTATCATATACCTAGGAACGCATATCAGAGTTGAATAAAACCATCACCCGTTTACGAGCAGATGACAAGGAGTCAAAGCCATTGGGTTCCGCATTTATTCAATGCAATTTACAGATCGGAGCACATGTTTTGGCTCAATGTGTTTCACATCATGAGGTAATAATATTTCTATTTTATCTTATCAATTGTGCTCATAATAGGTTTATTTTCCCTTTGTAGCCTTTAAAGATGGTCTACAAATGGATACAGGTCGCACCGAAGGACGTCATCTGGGATAACATCGATGTGTGTCTCTTTTTTTCTTTGTCTCATCAAGCTGTTACTTAATAATACACAACTAGGATGGTGTTTACGAAACTCGTTTTCGTTATGTTACTTCGTGGATGCTTAGTCTCGGCATTATCATTGCCTGGTTCTTTCCCGTCGGCTTCGTGGGTCTATTGAGTAACATTAGTGAGCTGTGCCAGGAGGTCAAGTACGTCAGATCGATATTTATTTGTACTATATCACGATGCTTATCTCATATTCCGTCAGATGGTTAGCTTGGACATGTTCCGCTCCTACTCCAATCCCAGGTATAATTCAGGGTGTCATACCGCCGTTATTCCTTGCCATTATATTCGCAATCCTTCTTTGGATTTTACGAGGTCCGTCATCATCATTCCTTCCTCATACCCGTCTTTCTTCACAATCAGATCCTTTTTTGGAGTAACTAACTTGCATTTTTTAGGCTTGGCTTGGTACGAGAACCTTCCGCTCTATTCGTTGCTATCTATTAGCGTGTACAAACGATATTTTTTATTCTTGGTGATGTGAGTCATTCTCCCATCTCCATTTGACCTCCACTTACCACTTCTTTCACTTCTTTATTAGTCATGGTTTTTTAACTGTCACCCTGTCTTCAGGCCTTACTGCCACTGCCAGCGACGTATGTTTCCTTTTTTATTCGCCTCGCTGTTACGAATCTTTGAGCGCTGGATTGGGATCACAGATCATCAATTCACCTACTAAGACTGTATCCGAGCTTGCGAGTCATCTCCCGGACGCGAGTGTGTTCTTTTTGACTTGGACGAGTACGTGTTATTTATTTGTTATTTATTTGTGTCTGGTTAGGATTTAATCTTTGATTTAGTCACACGGGGATTAACCGGTGCTGGAAGCGCACTTTTACAAGTGTTCACTCTGCTCGTATATTTCATAAAGAAGTGGTTCCTTGGACGAACGCCTAGACAGGCATATCGAGTGACTTTCATGATGCCTGATGTGAGTATCTTCCGCATTGAGATCTCCATATACTGAAATTTGTCCATAGGCCGATTTTGGTGTCATCCTCCCTCAATTGTCCCTCCTTGCCACTATTGGTCTCACCTACAGTGTGTTATCTCCGATTATTAATGGATTAGCTGCATTAGCGTTTGCATTGTTCTATTTTGCTTGGAAATTCTGTGAGTTTATCAAAGTCAAGTCCTCTTATGGAAATCAGATTGACGCGTGGATCTTTAGTGCTAACCTGGGTCTTTGACCAACCGGATGAGAGAGAGACGGGCGGGCTTTATGTTAGTATTAAACGCCACCTCACATATTGTTACTGAAATTTCGGGTTTTATGTTAGTTTCCAATTGCTATCCAATACCTCTGTATGTCTCTCATTTCTGTCTCCT
>KN837442.1:0-19919 GCA_000827215.1 Sphaerobolus stellatus SS14 | reverse complement strand
TTTCTCACTATTTGCCAATGTCATTAGCAACGCAAAAGCTGCAGAAAAAGATGGAGAGGCATTGGCGAAAAGAGAAAGGAGAGGAGATAGAATCAGAGGAGATCGACTTATTCAATCGAGAACGTGCGTTCTTCCCTTAAGTTCGCGCCTGTGGTTTACTCACTAACTTCGACTTGGTAATAGATATTCGGCGTATCGTTCGTCATCGCATACATAAGACGACTCGAAATATCAAAGCTGGGATTAAAGCCGAGATTCAGAATCTCCGACCTGAGATATCGAAAATCAAGAATCCCCTAACCAAGATTCTTGATCCATTAGCTGAGGCAACCCGTGTTCTTCGACATCATCAACTTCGGTCCGACTCGAGAGAAGAAACTGGCAAAGAAAATTCGGATGATATTGATTTAGGCTTGGTCAAAACGAGGAGCCAAAACTCCCATGTTTCTCGAGCGTCTGGCGTCTCCTCCGCACACTCTCTAAACTCGGACGCCCACCAACATCCTGTCTTTGACCCACCCGCTCCAGCAGCAGCTTCAGTACTCGGAGGTTCACAGCAACATCATGCTATCAAGATGCCGGAAGCCTTAGATAGCGACACATCGGGGGACGACTCCGACTTCGATGATCACGGATTTGACCATCCGTCGCGGTGGAAGCGGCAACCGTGGATTTGGATACCCAAGGATCCGTTAGGCTTGAGTGTATTATTTGTCGAGAGCTTTAGTAAATGTGGAATTGATGCCAGCGATCAGGGAAGTGAAATGGATGAGAAGGGAGTTGTGGAGGTGAGCAGGGGACCACCGGATGAGGTTTGGGAGGGAGGCTATGATGCCTAGCATGCTAAAGAGTTCTATAGCTTATCGAACGAGGTATTAATAATGAATAGTAAAGAATAAAGAACGTATCCTAAGATTTCTACGAACTCTACTCTTTTAGGGAACTAGGCGCTATCTAAACTACGATGAGATGAATTCTTTCTTTGCAGCCCTTTATATATGTTCCTTCTATGCGATGAGTCATGCCAACTTTTAATATAGTTATTCAAAATGACTCTTATTCCTAGCTGCGATTAGGAATGATATCATTTCTACTATGATTCCAGAGTCATTTCATAGCTTTTTCATACAAAGTTTGACTTTCACGGTACCGAACGTGGGGCATCGAAGAAACAGATGACTGTATACAACGAAACATCGGAAGCTACAAGTCAACAATTACACAGCCCTCTGTAGAAGAGTCAATATTCAGCGGAACCGGAGATGAATGACTTGAATCAAAATTGAAGAAATATTGTATTACGTTGTCCAAAGCTGCGCATTTTTATAAAACGAATAGTGGAGGTCATCTTTCTTATTTTTTGGCTACTATGCCTCTTTCGGTATCACATTCCGCCATTCATTCATTCATTGATGAGTTAATTACCTGATGACTCAATAACCTTCTGGCGGAGCCGCGATGCATTTAAGAGTCACCATTCTGAGTCATACCACTGAGAAGGATAATAAATTAATAACTGCTAGAACACTATAAAAGGGAGCTTTGAAGTCAGCGATACCAGCAGAAATCGAATAATTGCACTAAAAGAACAGACCAAACTCGAAGCTAACGAAAGCACTTCACACAACATTCTAAAGAAATGAATTCCGAAGAAATTTCCCTAACAGTACAACCAAGTAAGGACCATTTAATAGTTTGAAGTAAAATATAATGCTCGATGCTTAAATAGATGCATTTGAAACCCCTCAAAATATTTGAACAGTGGCCTCCGTTAGGCAACCCCGTCTGTTGTGGAATAGGTGTTGCCAGTTTTGCAATATTCCGCTCCTAACAGGGGAATGAAATGATGGATTCTGTTGTGGTCAACGTGGTAAATATGCGAACGTTGTTGAACCACTACCTCCTTTGCCTGCCGAGTTTGAATGGTTGGCTGCACAACCAAACATATCCCCTTTAAGCCGAAAGTTAAACCTACTGTTTTCTTTTGCTGCTTTAGAGACTACAGATGCCTTTCCTTGATTACCAGGTCCCCTTGGATTCGTCGCAATTCAAGGACGAGTATATCATAGACTGAGGCCCAGCCACCCAAATTCTGGACTAAGGTGGTTATTATATGATGGTTGGGATAGGCCCGAGATGCCATGGCATACTCAATGGTTGACTTTGAGTCCTGAAACACGGACAAACACTGTAAGAACCGCACTACTCAAAAACAACAGATTCACTAGAGAAGTACATCATATGTCATCCCCATCCCCCAAAGAATGTCCGGAAGCTCATATAGTACTCACCGATGGTGGTGTAGAAGAAATTGCCACAATTTTACGTTTGGATAACACCGCTGCCAGGAATTATGCACCAAGGTCAATGACTATCAGAAAGCTTGACAACACCAACCTTGAGATATCTTCCACAAGTCACTATTAGGAACCTCTTGCATATATGGTACCTTGGGATGGGGAAAAATATCCGGTCTCAGTTATTCTGCTAACGGAGAAGTCAGCTATGAGCACATGAATGATGAATCAACATTGACTCAAATTTGGTATTACCGCTCAAGGTTACTGAGAGAGGAAAGGTTTGAAATTTTCGGGAGGCTAACCAATGAGTACTTGGTAGACATGTGGACGAGAGAAATTGATTGCCGTCTTTCTTATATTCGAATTGATCAGCTACACATCAGGAGAGAGGATGCAGAACTCATGGGCATCGCAGAAGTAGATGCCTCATCCAATATATATCTCCCATCATCATTTCTTGGTAACAGGAGATGGTCTTCAGAACAAGTATTTGATGCATTGGCAAATGCATCAGTGCTTGGTAATCCCACTTTTTTTCATTACAGTTACAGAAAATCCTAATTGGCCTGAAATCTCTGAGCAATTCCGCCCGGGTCAAACTTGGGCTGATATTCCCATAATAATAATAATAATAATAAGCCGTATCCTAAGATTTCTATAAACTCCTACGATGGGGCTCATTGTCTCTCTGGCCTCCCCTTTATATACACTCCCTGTTACTTAGCCATGAGTCAATAGATATTCTTGGAGACTCCTTTTCTTCAACGGGCCTCAATAATGAATGGATAATGAGTTCAAATTTTGGCATAGAGTCATATTATGACTACGGAGTGAGTCTTTAACGGTTTCGAAGGTGGCTTCTAAGAATCTATGTATCATAGAATAGATGCCATGCAATTAAAAGCTACGGAGTTAGCCAGTTTCTCAGCGTCGATGACTCAAATATCTTGCAATTGCATCCGGTACTAGATTGTGATTTGTTCACTTCCAGTTTACTATACATTCAGTCCTGACTTGGTTGAAACTGATGGCTCAAGGGCTGTGAATTCGGGTCTGGGAAGCTTTCAAGAGTCATTTGCATATTCATAACTTGATGCTTATCTGTGAGAAGACTGACTCCTATCAGTGTATAAATACAGTGCATGAAAAATCGCTCCTTTCAAACCACACCCGTCCCCACAATGATACCGGAGCGGAGCGCAGGACCCAACTTGTATAATTATAAGCAGGTGTAATGATTCAGATGTATTTTAATCGCATTTAATTAGTGTTAATTCCTTTTAGAAATGTAATGACTTTCAAGGTTTACCGGTTACCAGTTAAATGACCTAGACTACGATGTACATGAAATCAAAGAAGATACACCAATGCCTTTCACTTAGTTGTTGCGAGTCCAAATGAAATATATTTCGATAAGACCTTTTCACACTGTTACACAGCCAGAGATTTTCCACAACTTGGAATAATTACAAGGTTCGTGATGAGGCTATTGATGAGTCTAATGTAGGACCAGTACACAGCACGCCTTCCAAGGATCCAAGACTCAGCCTTCGGTCCTCGCCATCTTCTCCAATTCCACAGATCTCGGAGTGATCTCACACAGAAATGGGGCAGGACGACTAGATTCCAAACACGCAGGCATGTCAGTGAATGAATATGCAATGGCACATGCATAGAACTCACATGACCTGCCCGATTGTGAATCGGGGGATGATTTCAATGTCCTCACCACGTTCGTTTTTTGCCTTTCTAATTTGGAAGGCTGCGAGGATGGAGGCAACGGCGATCCACATGGATGCTTCCGCGAGGTGGCGCCCGGGGCAGATGCGTCGACCAAAGCCGAAGATATATTGCATATTATCGTCGTTTAGCTTTTCTTTCTGCATGAGAAAGCGAGATGGGTTAAAGGTGTGTGGATCTCGATATTTGGATTCGTCGTGTGCAATGGCCCTCCATCAAAAAATAAGTACAGCACTCCCTGCTTGGGTGAGAGAACGTACCATATATTGACCATGATAATGGTTTCTGAGGAGTGAGCTCGACCAGAAAACCAGTAAAGACCAAGATGCTGAACTTACGCTTCGGGATAAAAAATCCATTGTATACATCATCCTCTGTATTAGCGTGCGGAGCGCCTGGTCACGCATCTGCTGTCAGCGAGACCCGTCTCCCGTGCAAACACATACACTTGCCTGTCGGAGAGGTCTGAAACCATCTTAGTGTCTCACGCAACACAGCTTCGACATATGGGAGCGAGGCCCTGTCATCAAAGTTCGGAAGTCTTCCGCTACCAACGACAGCGTCGATTTCTGCCTGCGCACGCTCTTGGACCCAAGGGTGCAGTGTCATAGCTAAGAGGAATCCTACCAAGGAAGAAGAGGTCTACAGCCAGAGATGTCAGTTAGTTTCGTTTGACAAGCGAGAGAAAATGACACACGGTTTCTATACCAGCTAAGAAAGAGCGGGATGTGATCGTTGTAGAAACTGACTCAATAGTGTGCTTACCTGACAACCCGCTGGCAGCAACTTCCTTTATAATCTCCTCATCGAACGATCCGTTTCCTTCGTCTTCCCTCATTCGTGCGAGAAATTCAGATACAAGTGATGGTTGCGCCGATCCGTCGGCCTGCAGTCAGACTCAACTTAGCGTGAGACGAGGGCGGGAACTCGGAGACAGACCATAGACTTTTTCGCGAACTCGAACGGAGCGTCCAACATTTTTCGCACGAGTCCTCGAGAAATGGGCGCATCGCGATAGAAGCTGAGGCCCGGTAACCACGTCGGAAGGTATTGCACTGCGCAGGTCAGATTGTCGAGAAAACGCAACAATGCAACAGAGTAAACCTACAAAAGGGAAACGTGCTGAAGAGAATGATATTCAAAATCGAAGTGCTTTGACCGAATATGGCGATGGCGCGGTTGATAATATTAAGGAGAGGATCATCGTGTGGGAGAGTAGTATATCCATACGTAACGGCCATGATTGTGGAGGCCGTAAACCTGCAGAACAAAAAAAGGCACAGCGCTTAAGATTCTGTGTCTTTTTAAAAAGTATGCGGTCGACGAACGTGGTAACATGGTCCACCGCCTGCCCAGGGTTACTCAGCAGATTGAGCACCAGCGTATGAGCGCTTTGCAGCTGAACTGGATGCCAGTTGAGCGCAGCTTCTGGACGAAAGCCATGTTGATAAAACCGACGATGCCGTCTCCATTTCTCGTTATAATGTAAGAGCGCAGTCGTAAACCCCCAGCCATATCTGTAAAAGTTTGGACAAGGACAGCAAAAAGCAAATCAAGTGTAAGTACGTACAGTGACATGGTGGGGGATTCAGGCCGACTGGAATACTTGGCGGAACGTCTCTCAAGTAGCTCTCGTGCGACGTGCTCCGAGTCGATGACGAGCAACCGTTGGCCGAGATCAACGTATGTGAGATGACCTGCCATGACAATCAGAATTTGTTCAAGTCGAGCGCAACCAGTAATACCATATCGTTTGTTCCACTCCATGAAAAGAAGCCAAGGCTGAGAAGGATCCATCTTAATTAGACTCTTCACAGCGCGCCAGAAACTTGGTCCAGGAGGGAACGTCAACCTGTCAGGATTGCGGACGATGGATTGCCTCCTGCTGGCAGAGGCAGAGCTCTTGACTACTAGAACGCCAACGATGCAGACCACGAGCACCAGCCACATAATTAGAATGCCCCGGGCGACAACTTACAGTAGAATTGCGGTACAAGAACCTCACTAGCTAGGCCTGTCATGACGGCCATTTATGCGAACCTCGTGAGACGAAGTGACGGAAATCCGGATTCTGGATTAATTAATTATGGAGGCTTGGTGACCACGGGCATTTACTAATAGCTGTCACTTTGTATTGTTCCTGACCTTCTATTATGTCAGAAGGTGAATTCCGCTCACGCTCTTCGTTCTCTCTATAAAGGGTAAGAAGAGTGGCATGGAACACGTGAAAATGAATCTTCCATTGAGATGACAGCCGAAGGCGAGTTATGGGGACTTCTATGATTACAAAAGGCCCTTCCCGTTTAGGAGCAAGTTTCGGTTCAAGCCATACCTTATTTTAAACTTACGCTGGTTTGTAGATTCGATGTACCTGGCTTCTATTACAGTTGTTAGGCGGCAATCATGAGGATGACCCTATATATTACCATTGGGATTAACTCTGGGAAATCGCGCAGGCGGTGGCGGTGGGCTCTTGCCTTAGTCCCTCGCTCTCGCTCTCGACTCGGCGACAACTATATCTACCTACGCGTCATATGAGCTAGATGGATCACTATCAGTCATAGGTCTCATTAGATGCATTAGCGACATACGTTAATGTAATTATCGGCACAGGCTCCGCTACACCCGAGACCCTCCTGGTAGAGATGTACAAGGAGCTTGTAGCCGGCCGCTAGGAACGTCCTCGGCGGAGAGATGAAATTGAAAGGCGAACGATAAAGCGGATCTTGAGCTAGGATTACGATTAGCGATGCAAGACTAAGCATAAGAGCAATGAACCATACCCCAATCACCATAGATGTATACAGTCTCCCGCAGGTCATGTCTGCCCGGTCATACAACACTCTTGCATTCCGATAGAGTCATCTAGATGACCATGGTATGAATGCCCATTAATATTAGAAGTTTAGCGTACTTGGATAAAGCGAATGTATATGGCGAGTAGCGCAGGTTACTTGAAGACAGGACGAGGGGTGTGCACTGTGCTACGAAATCCAGGTGAGTTAATGACGGAAACCGAAAGGCAAATGGGTAACGTCACCAAGTAAAGAAGCTCGTGTATCTTTAAAGAAGATGCTACAATCGGCAAATGAGGATCTGTACGATCAGCATCATGCATCATGGGCAAGCATCAGCGCGATGAGGCCAGGAGAGATCCATCATGCAAGTCGAATGCCATTATTTTGACCTTGGAGAATGGTTTAATGTCATAAAGAGAAGAAGATGAAGACGCTATATGGGAGCTTATGGGGAGGGTTGGAGGCGAACGAAGTGCACACTGGCGAAGGAGGAGGAGGAAAAACCGGCATGGGTCCCAGTACGGAACGCTGGGTTGCTGCCTAGCGTGATGCTTACGTAAGCAAGGTTCATCACGCCTGCTCACGCTAGACGACTGGGCGGGAGCTATGGAGCTATGCGTACACAACCACCCACTTTTATTACTCAATCCGGAACGCTTGTTCGGCATGCCACTTTATTTTCTTCTTCTCCTCCTCCTGACTAGTGTTGCCGCGGTCCCAGACCGTTACGTTTTCCCACGTCACTTATAAGCGAAGGAGCAATCACTCTTCCCCGAAATTTAATTTTTGGGGATCTACAACCATTCTATTTTCATTTTATATACCCCTTTTTCACCCAAAGAATCCGGGAGCCATTTGGTCCCGGTTTGGTCTCCGGGACTAGACCGAACTGCGGCAACACTACTCCTGACCCACAAAGAGTTATTATATCAGGCTACTTGGCTCTTCTTCGTTCACGTACTGGATGAATAATAGAACGAAGGATAAGCACGCGGATAGAGATAACTGTACGCTGCGCAATGCTCAGGTTGTCAACGGTGATTGGAATCAGTCCATCTTTGTACCAGTATCCTTCTTTATGCTTGAGCTTGAACGGAAATACTTATAAATGATTCCTTTAGCTTGTAAAGGTACTTTGTGAGACGATCTGCTCTTCATGTAACTGTAAGTATATAGTGACGAGCGCATTTCTAGGTTAGTCTTACCTGCCGCTCCTTATTCAGAGGTATATTCATTGATATCTCGTGTAGGTTTTGTTCCAACTCATTGCTAGAAACGTGGAGGTTCTCGTGGTGGATCAGGCATTATTATTAGCTGCCTTCCCTAACGACTACATAGGTGATTTCTCTCAAAAGACGTAAAAGATGATCACAGGCCGAGTATGCGGACTTCGAGGTTTTGAGAAGACATCCACAATTGTTCCACGCGAGTACTCGTAAGTGGTTCTCGCATCGATCTTTTTGTTTAGGGGAGGCTAGTAAATTATAGATAAACCCATTTTCACTGCTGCTGTCATCATCTTTAATTCAAGCTGTCAAAATGACATGCGGACACTGCCTCGATCTTTGCATGGACAATCCTTCCTAGCCGTTCGCAATGCCACTTTCAAGCCTCAGAAGGTGAATCGAGGTCAGCATCCAAGTTCGTCAACTTGAATGTCGAGGATTGTTATCATACTAAACAACTTTGCTCACGATGTAAGCTATTTTACAAATGGTTTCGAAGGGAAATATTGATGCGATGCCGTTCGATAACCTAAAATGAGGCATCGTCACGGTGGGAGAACGTAGAGGACCATAATTAGCCCGAACGGCGACGCTCTTTTTATCCTTCCCCACCACCACCACATTAATCGAAAGGAGAGAATGTCCATAGTATGATGTTCACTGAAGGCAGCCAAGTTTACTATCTTCGATCATAGTCAGTATCTCGAATGGACTCCATTTCCCAAATTACACAAGAAATCCTCGAACAAATCTTATACCTATCTTTGCCTCCTTTATTCCAAGGACAAGCCTAGGGCCCACTAAGCCCACATACGCCCTTTGTAAAGGATCCTTCAAAGTTCCACATACCAACATGAATTGAATGCTATATTTCCTCTGACGTTCGAGATTGCCCGCTTCCGTACAACTCTCAGCGTCTGCGGAGAATGGAACAGCCTCATTCCGGATGCTCCGAAATTATGGGAGTCGCTTGGAGATACGGGCCAATGAATTCATTGAATCTGAGGATCCTGATCGCCTCCGAATCATTTTAGGACGATCAAAAACCATGGATTTAGAAATTAAACTACAGCTTGCGAAGAGAGGAAGATATGATAGTGCTTCGTAAGAAAGATATTGGGGGATATTAGAGGAAGATTTTTATGAAGGGAACTTTGGAGTAATCGTCGAACGAGGACGTGATCAGAATTGCGAAAGGAATCCAGTCGGTATGACTCGGTCGTCTGTTTTCCGTTCCTACACCGCAGACTCCTCAAAGACTTCACTATAGTACCTTTCTATACAACGGCCGGTAGTCATACCGATCTCACACTGCTTTTCTGATGGTGATACTACGTGGTATAGCTCCCTAATGTTTTAACAAGTTAGATAAAATATAATCAGATTTTTATCTAACTAATTCCGGTGCGTGTTGTGCAACGAGTGGTAAGAACAATATCGATAAATTGTGACTACAGCTACTATCGACCCTATGAACTAGTATGGACGCTTATTCATAGCGTTCCCTGTAGCTAGTGTGCTCGGAAATTGAGGAGTTGCCAGGCACACTATGGAAGGTAGCGTAGTGTACATAAATCATACAGGCTGGTCTGGGGCAGTCCCACAGCGGGCGTATGCAGCATTTGGACTTACAGTAGTGAACACGTTCAAAGCAGGAAAACACTGATAGAGATTTGAAGTGAGAATTGAGAACTGAGGAAAAGAGTTAGTGTTAGTGTGTCGGCAGCGGACGGGGGCTCTCCAATGTTGTTCCTGGACATGTAGCGTTCTTTATACAATGTCAGATGCGTAGAACGATCAGAAATCGATTTGAAATCGCGCACGTCCATCCGTTCGCAATCATAACCCGTTAACACAGACTATGATTGCAAGTGCGATCTTCTCTCAACTCTTGCACACGTCCATCCGCTCGCAATCATATTCTGTGTTATGTAATCGGTTCTGAGGTATCGGAATATTAGTATACAAACGTAATACAATATATATATACGACATACCATAAATTATTCTGCCATTCCAATCTCCTCAGGCCTCAAGAGTCAGATCCGGGTTGTGAAGAGGGCGACCGGTGGAGCTGTAACTTCGGTTCCTATTACAGCGAGCGATTCGAGCATCTATCCCATCAAGAATCGTTGTATGGAGATTTGGGAAATGATATTCTCCGTTTGGAGCGGCGTGTTGAAGTTGACCATGGCAAGAACCCAGGATGTTCGTCTTCGCAGTGTTACGCTCTAATGGGACCCATGGAGATAACCATTCAAATGAAGCTACTATGAGTCAGAAACGTTGTGGCTTTGTAAGGTCGATGTGAAATCATCGAGAAATAAGGAAACGGAACATAAGAGAATAAAAGACGAGGAGAACAAGAAGTGGCATCGAAAGGGGAAGGGATGACGACGCTAACACATGCGTATGAAGAAAGCGGAAGCAAACCGGGGAAGAGGCCTATCATCTTAACCAGCTAGGCAGGTGGATACCGCTGCCATCGTCCTCCTCCATTCAGCCTCGCTCGCTCACCTGGATGACCCATTAACACAGACTATGTAGGTGAGTGCGATACTCTCCATCAGTCGCCACCATAGTCTATATGAATGGACTATGATGGCGGCTGCGAATTCCTGTTTTCTATTCCTTCTTATGTCTCTACTATAGTCGTCTATGTACTTTAAGCAATCTATATGCAATATACTTTACAATTTAATTATGCTATGTGACCGCGTGAATTTGCTAGATCCAATAAGACTAACTACAACATTTGGCTTGCATTCCCTTTCAGGCGTGACATATAACTTGGGTTGTTTATAGGGAACAAAAAATTGTAAAATTACAAGCAGTAGTGTTACAGATATTGTGCAATTACGCCAAGATATTGTTCAAGGCCTCGCCGACACCAGAAGTCGGGTTCAAGAAACCAAAGTGGGTACCAGGGAATTCGTACACCTCGACCTTGTCCTTGTCCGTCCATTTATCAAGGTCCCATGCGTCCGATGCTGCCTGTGCGCGCGGATTGGTTTTGGTGCCGTTCCGCGCCCTCATCAGCACTGTCCGCTCGACTGGCCATACAAACCCGTCCAGATCCGCCTCTCGCTCGCGCCGATCCATTTCTACGCTCTCGCGAACGCCCATGAGGAGGTGAGCCACGAATGCCTCGCAGAATCTTGCGATCCATTTATTTCCTTTGTGCCCGGTTTCAAAATACTCCTGGAATTGGAGATCGATACCCTCTGCGCTGTCGAGCGATCCGCTAGTCACTATGTCTTCGACGATACTCATGATCTGTAGTGTTGTAGTGTTAATGGTGGTTTATATAAGTGATTTGTATTGCCACTTACTTCGGCCGATATCGTCCCTTCCGCAATCGTCTGGCGCATGTGCTCGCGCATCGCAGGCAGGTGGAATAGTGTGGGTGCGCCCTCCAGCATGATCAACATCTCTACAGTCTCTCCAGCAGCATGCAGCATTTGCCCAATGACGAGTGCCACCGCAGTGCCTGACGGAGGATGCCCATGAGCCAAAGAAGCGTGAACAGTAGAAAGAATATCATACCAAAGGAAAACCCGCCAATTCGGTATGGCCCTCTGCTTTGCTTCTGCCTGATCTTCTCGAGATAGAAGGCCGACAGACGCTGCAGTGTTCCCGTGAGGGGGGCGTCCGGCGTATCCTGTATTCCATACACGGGCACTTGGATCTTTTGGCTGACTTTGCGCAAGACGAGAACACCGCCTCCCGCGCCGTGGACAAAGAACACCGGCAGACCTTCTTTCACGTCATTGAGCTGCACAATTGTTTCATTCGTGGTGTTCTCTATCGCTGCGCCATCCGCAGAGGAAACATCTTGCTCGTTGACTGAGTCTTGCGCCTGCTGAGCAACCGCCGCTTGTTCGGCTTGCATTGACAGTAATTTCTCCACTAAAGCAGATTGTGAGGATTCGCGGCGGCTCAAATCGCAAAATCACGGGGCTCACCTGTCATGTAGCTACTGAGGAGCTGCAGCTGAGTCACGTCCAAGCCGAATTCCACCTTCAATATTCCCTTGAGACGGGCTGCTGTGAGCGAATCGAGACCATAGCCGGAAAGAGGGATCGTTTCTTCTATTTCATCGACCGAAAGAGAGAGGATCTTCGCACAGGCAGCACGAATTGTCCCTTCATACGACGTGCCCGCAGCAATAGAATCGTTCTCATCCTTGACGATCAAGTGTCGTACGAGTGCGGCGTTGTTCAGGGGAGCTAATCCCGCTACTCAGACAGGATGGCGATTAATTCCTTGATATGTAGATAGCCAGAAGCAGCTGACGCACCTTCAAGAACCATTTTGTAGTCCAGTACGGGGATGTATAGCGCGTTACGGGACGTAGTGCCCAACGTCAAAATGGCGTCCATGCATTGCTGAACAACCTGTCTCGTACCAACACCGAAAGCTTTGAACTGAAAGAAATATCGTCAATTAGCCTCCGCTAATGTAGGCAACATCCACAGACCTTCTCAAACGCGGCATTCCGAGTACTCACAGGACCCATGCTGCGTGCTAGAACACCGGTGTCGAGCTAAAGGGTGATGAAAATCAGAGAAGCGGCGAGTGGAGGGTGCAAGTACGCGTACAATCGGTGGTACAGCTACGCATACGGTATTTGGGAGTCCATCTGCGAGCAAGGCGAGCTGATATTGTGCTGCAGTGTAGTTTGCTTGTCCTGGCGGCATTATTGTTATTTCAGCATTAATCGTGATAGAATTAAAATTAAATCTGCATCTCACCTGCATTGCCGCTGAGGATGGACGTAGTGCTTGTGAGCACGAGGAAGTCGAGCGAGGCGGGATCAACGACGTCTAAGAGGATCTGCAGTCCTTTTATTTTGACATCATATACTTGAATAAGAGTAAGTATCATTATTTAGTCTTACTGGAGCTAAAAGCCCTGAGTCGAGCTTACCCATCTTCCAATCTTCCTCGGTCTTGAGGTTGACGAATAGTTGGTCGTTCAGTCTCACAGGGAGGAAGAAAACGCCAGCGACGGGACAATCGAGCGTGGCAAACAATTCCTTGGTCCGCGCCGCGTCCAGGCAGTCCACGCAAACGACATCGACAGTGACACCCGGGAGTCCACCAAGCCATTCGACTATTTTCCTTTCGCGAATGAAATCGTCTGCTTCGAATGTCTGCGCAGGGGTGTTAGCATAAAGCGAGATGCACGATACGATACCACAACGCACCTTGGACCCGGATCTGGATGTCAGAACAATATGCCTGGCTCCTCTTTCGACCATAAAGCTTGCGAGACTAACACCAAGTCCGCCAACACCGCCGATTAAGACGTACGTTGCACGGGGATTGAACGTGGTCATTTCAGGGATCACGCCTGCTCTAATTATGGGAAGTTCGGGATCGATGTTTTCCAACCCCAGAAGAACGACATTATTCGCCGAATTAGCCACCGCTTTCTCGTGAGCGACGGAGAGCTGGCGCAAATCAAAGACCTCGACCTCTAAACCGGCCAACAAAGCGTCGCAAATGGCAGGGGGGACAACCTCCAAGCCCTGGAGGAGGTATTCATCTTCCGCGAGCAGAGTCCAGTCGACAGAGACGTAGCGCTGCCCACGGCGCAGCCGGGTAGGCAGGTCTGCCCCGAGTTGCACGAAGGTGCCGCCTGCTGCGAGGAGCTGTGTTGTCTCTGCACCCACACTCAGGTCGGTGTCAAAACTGACAACGAGATCAATTCCCTTTGGTGCGCATTTGCGTGCGGCTGCTACCCAGGCTCGGTAGTCATTGGATGCGTGTATTGAGGTTGGATGGAAGAAGTCAGAATCAGGCAGTTTTGTCGAGGTTACGAGGATCTCGAAGCCGGTAGCTTTGAGGTATAAATAGGTAGCAAACGCAGCTGCAGAGCAGGCACCAGCGTGGAGAATGGCGCGGCGTCCACTTGACGGAAGTGCTTTCAAGATCACCGAAGATAAAAAGGCTAGACGCCCAACCAAGGTTGCAGCGACAGAGAGGGATAGATCACCTGGAATGACAGAGACCTTGGAGCGGGGGCACACGATGATATTCCCGCTGTGTCCAGACACTATTCCTACTACTCTGTACATCCGTGAGTCTGAGTCAATTACGGTTCTGTGATCAACTAAATTTAAACACTCGCCGTTTTCCTATAAGGGTTTGTTCCACGAGATGTTCTCCAACTGCAGTCACCACGCCCGAGAATTCTGAACAGTCAGGGAATATAGGGGAGATGGATGCGAAGGACACGGCGACTTCGACATCTTCATCCAGGAGTGCGGGGGGATAGTGATGCCATACTTGGATATCGTCAAACTGGACTGTCTTCGATCCTCGAGGTGCGGTGGTAGGGTACGCTGGAGCCTCGACGATGCGAGGGACGCTGATAGAGCCTGATTCGTCCACTGTGAGCTCTGCAGAGACAAGTTTGAGGGGAATCAAGCGATCGTGGATGAATCGGCGCTGTTGAGACGCGTCCCACGAAGGGTGGAATAGCACGGTCGATATTTTCCAGGAGGCGAATTCGTGGCAGAGGGAACGGGAAAGACCTAAGAGGGCAGCGTTGTTGGGTGTTGTGTCGGTATGCAACCAGAGGGAATACAATTCTGTCGGATTGAGGGCGGAGAGGAAGGCGACGAGATCGGGTTCACTGCCGGCAGAGAATTGGCGGATGATTGTCAACTTGTCATTGGAGTGATGGCCGTTTGATATCCCGTTTGATATCCCGTTCGTCGTGGATTTCGAATACGGCGTTTGGGATATGAGAGCAATGTGGCCGATGCAGCCACCGGTCTGAGAAAGGGTGAGATGGGGATTGTAGCCAGCTGACGCTAATGCGGCTTTCCAGTCTGAGAGTGACAACAACCCCTCTGACCCGAAGACGAAGTTGAGCCCTGCATAAGGAAGGGTTGGTTATGTAGTATTCAGCAATAAATCGAGTACCTTACATTTCGCACCGATGGCAGACGAACTGCCATTCCATTGTATCGCAGCCAGGTAACCACCAGGAACAAGCATGCCACGAAGGTTGGCGATGGTACCACGGATATCTGAATATCTGTGCAGGGCATCGAGCGCTACGACAATGTCGAACGTCGCCGGTTCGAGTAACTGTTCTTCGATGGGGACAGTCGGGTCGAAAACCACAGGAGTCATTGTCAGCCATGGCGACAATGCAGCTGCCTTCTGAGAAGATGTCATCTCGGTGTCGCTGCAAACGTAGTCGACGTAGTGACCGGTGCCCAGTGCAGCATCGACGAGTGCCTGACCGAGAAGCGTTGTGAGACGGCCTTGGGAGCTTGAAGAGCCGATTTCTAGGACCCGGATGACGCGTTTGCCAGAGGCGATGGCGGCGTTGATGAGACGCACGAAGTGGGTCGCGAAGTTGTCTAACACGGAGTCTGCAAAAGGGGGGCTCTCGTAGGCGTGGTTGATAACATCATCCTGGGAGAGCAAACTCGATATAGTTTGGGATGAAGTCAAGAGGTCTGAATTAAATGTTAGCGAATATTTGTCAGAAAAGCGAATTGTTTCTTGCCTGTCTGGCTCTCGCCAACACGCTGAGTCAAGTTTAATACATTTTTGAATCGAGTTGCAACGGCGTTGACACTAGGAGAAAGGGGGATATCAGAGCCAATAATGCCGATCAAGCTCTTGCACCAAGAAAAGTAGCCTTGGCTAGCAGGGTGCTCGGGAGCAAAATCCTCTGGCAGGGACCTAAGGGAAACTCATCAAATACATTTATTTATTTTTAAAAGAGGAAGATACTAACGCGAGTGTAGCTCTAGTGTACAAGACAGCGAGCTCGTCGAGGGTCGTCAACAGCTCGACTGCATCTGATTCGCGAGTGTGTCCTTCCAGGGTCATTACGCCGTGTTTCTCTGCCGGGGGCAGAGCGAATGGTTGCCAGTAGTTTGTAAAACGAGTGGTGGGCAAGGAATCTTCTTGTGAGACCCAGGTAAACCGGATGCCTGTAACCAATTTAAGATTAATTCTTGAAGTGAAGTGACAGGGAGCCTACCTTCAATTGTAAATAGAACAGACCCCCCTGCATCCAAGATATATTCATTCACAGTCCATTCAGTGGGTGCCCATTCAGTCAACACGGCGTACGCGCAGAATTCCTCAGGCAAAACAAGGGGCTCGAGCTTTCCGTCGTTTCGGAACGCACGCTTGAGAGAGTGAGGCAACTGGCGTGGTGCGTAAGTTAGGTTGCTGACGTGCAGTTTCAAACAGTGAATGGAACGCACGTAAACGTTTCTGTTCTGGCTTCCGTCATTCAGCCCTCTGTAGAGCTATAAACCAAGAGTCAGTCTATAGTCAAGCTAAGATGTACATATGTCACTTACCAATGCCCAGCAGAGGGACAGCTTTTATAATGTGAGTCGGATAAAGGATACGTCAGGATCTGAAAGGATGCGCACCTGGAAAACGGCATCTAAGAGGGCGGGGTGGATGTTGTAGTCAGTCTCATTCAGACCATCAACGTGGCCGCGAATCCATGCTAGGGTCTCTGTCTCGTTCATGCATGACTTGTTGATTCGCATGAATCTAACATAATGGTTAGTGGTGTGATGGCTTATTTTATTCGGGTAAAACATACTCAGAACCAAACTGGGCATAGTACTCGAGTTGCGCGTAGAGTTCCTCTTTAGTATTCCATTTGTGGCAGCGTTTGGCGACTTCGTCGACGTTTACATGTGTTATCGCATCAGGACTAGACTTCGGAACGCCATAGCCCAATTTGCCGCGAGAGTGTGCAGTGTCGAAGGGAGGTGCATTCTGTCGCACCCACTCAAGGTCTCCTCTCATGTTTCGAAGCGCAGTCGAAGATTTCACGAACCATTCGATCCCCTCCTTCGAGACCTCCAATGTCGTAGGAGGTACAAATTCATCGAGGATGCACATACCCTCAAAGCGGCAGTCCCAGACCTCAGTGACGCCAGGAAATTCTAGGCCCATTTCGACGTATGCAGATGCTGGGATGAGGTTCTAGTGAGAGTCTAAGTGTTTTAAAAAGTTAATGGAAAAAACAATACTCACAGAACGGTCGATGATGTGATGCGACATCCATGATTCTGGATTGTCAGGGCCGACTCGGAGCCGGGTGGAATTCAAGGCTCGAGTAGGAGGAAGAAGCCATCGATGGTAGGCTGCAGGTGGTGCTGTGACATTTGCATATGGCCACAGCTTCTTATTGAAAGGATAGTCGATATCTTGTAATGACTTGGAAGGATATGCATTGAGAAAGGAGAAGTCGATCTATGAAAGTTAGATGAGAATGATCAACTAAAATGACAGAGATATGATCTTACAGAGTTCACCCCAAACAAGAGCAAACGCCCAACCGTGTCGAGAATTGCATGCACCTCCGTCTTCGCACTCGTGCCAGCTTTGAGATGCTTTGAGGATGGCGGTCGATACCCAGTTCCGATGGAATCGTGGGCACCCATAACTTTGATGTACTACGAATAGGGTGAGTACGTACCAGGCTGTCAAAGACCATACTATACCTGAGACAAGACAGGATGAGGAGACACCTCAACAAACGTCGTCAACTCTCCATAGCGCTCGACTATATTCGGGATGGCTGTCGAGAACAATACAGGTTGGCGAATATTTTTCCATAGATAGTCAGCTGTATACGGCTCGGATACGAACTCGCCAGTAACGGTCGACATGACGGGTATGGATGGGAGATGGTCGCCAGGATGCTCAGAGAAGATGGTGGCGAGCTCTTTACGATATGATTCCTCGCAGGGGTTGACAAAGGGAGAATGTACGGCTGTGCTGACACGAAGTTTGCGCGCGGTAGCTCCATCCACCCATCGATTAATGTAGTCCGCTAACGCGTCCAAAAGCTCCTCGGATCCCGACACACCGATGTCAAGCGAACTGTTGAAAGCAGCCAGATGAAGTTGACTAGTTTTATTGTCTTCTTTCCTGGCCAGAGTCAATGCAGCATCTACATAGTCGCGGACAGCATCGGCATCGCAGCCAGAAACGGCAACCATGGACCCTCCAGTATTGTCGACAATTCCTAGAGCGCGACCACGCGCAATAGCAACCTTGACTGCCATCTGGGCAGATGAACAGAAGTATTATCAGCCAAGGTATGTTATGATCGTGTGAGGGATAGATACATACCTCCCGAGAGGCTGCGCCAGAGGCATATAAAACAGCGGTTTCTCCTAGTGAGTGCCCAACGAGAGCCTTAGGTCGAACTCCGAAGGCAGTGAGGAGGTCAAACATGGCAATCTGGAAAAACGCGATCGACACTGAAATAGCCTCCGCAGGCCATACGAGGCTCGTCTTGAGTGGAGACGGCTTGAAGCTATCTTGCAAGAACAACCCACTCTTGTGTAAGAATGACTCCCCCACGTAAGCTTTGTATACTTCGTCACATGCAAGAATACTCTCGCGGAAGGCAGAGTATGTAGCCATCAGGTTCCGCCCTTGGAGCCAGTGTTGGGGTCCTTGTCCCGAGAAGCATAACACAATAGGATTCGCGCGCTTCTCTACCAGTACAGGATCTGTGAACGTTGCCGACTCGAAAGTACTGGCAACAGCGTAAGTGCGATATACCATTTGGCGGGCACGACGACCGAGATGCTCGCAAAGAACAGGTAGATCCGCATCGTTATATTTGGCCTTGTATTCTCGCAATAATGTGTTACACGATTTGGGGGTGAGAGCGCCTGTCATCCATCAATTAAGCTGCTGTCACCGACATATAGACAATCGACATACCCATAGTGAAGAGGTAAGGGCCCTTCGTGGCATCAAATCCAGCAATACAGCGGTCAGGGCGCTTTTCATGTTCACGCAAGACAGTATGTCCACACGATCCTGGAGAAGACATACATGAGATAGGAGATCCATGAGATATCACTGGATTCAAACCTCCAAAACCGAAACTTGAAATGGAAGCAACGAGACCGCGCTGGGCATCATGAGCGACAAATTCCTCGGTTGCGGTAGGAACACGCAAGTTGTATTTCTCGAAGTGAATCTTCTCAGAAGGTGTCTTAAAGTAGCCATTAGGCAAGAGCTCTCTATTGCTCAGCATTAAGACGATCTGTAAGGGATATTTGCATATGTTTCGTCACAAAAGTGTCAGAGCTGACCTTCGTCAATGAAGTCATGTAGGCACT
The DNA here is from genome assembly GCA_000827215.1 of Sphaerobolus stellatus SS14. Taxonomy (NCBI): domain Eukaryota; kingdom Fungi; phylum Basidiomycota; class Agaricomycetes; order Geastrales; family Sphaerobolaceae; genus Sphaerobolus; species Sphaerobolus stellatus. The sequence goes on along the minus strand of KN837442.1, from coordinate 709 downwards.
TCCATCAATAACCGTCAGATGGCAGAAATCATGATGTAAATGGCTAATTCAACATACCTAATCTCTCCATGTCCGACATTACTCTTGACAGATCCAATCACAATTTCTCTTCCTTGCCTACCCTCTGAAAATACTTCGCCTGCACAATTGGCCTCGATGGAGTCTCCGACGACAGTACCAGTCCCGTGCAACTCGACGAAATCGGCGTGGTGTGGCTCAAGTCCGGCGTCTTTGTACGCTTGACGAATTGCTTGGGCCTGAGCCTCCGGGTTGGGCGTTGTGAGGGAGCCCATAAGGGAACCGCAAGAGGTCAGCGAAGTTCCGACGAGCGTTGCTTGGATGACGTCGTTATCCCTGACGGCAAGGTCGTGTCGTTTGATCACCACAGCTCCAGCTAAACGAGAGAAAAAACACCATATCTGTTATGGATGTTACGAAAAATATATAAAATCTGCATACCCGAATCTGCACGAGCATAACCGTTGGCGTCATTGTCGAAGGATTTGGATACACCATCTGGGCTGAGCACGCCGAGGTGACTGAAAGCGATGGTGTCTGGTGGAGAGGCAATGAGGTTTACTCCAGCAACAACGGCTTGGTGGCAGTCGCCGTTTCGGATTGCTTGTATTGCAATGTGCATTGCGGTGAGCGTGGACGAGCAGGCCGTGTCTACGACGGTGGAAGGCCCAAGTAAGTCCAAGACATAGTT
>KN837441.1:25374-46572 GCA_000827215.1 Sphaerobolus stellatus SS14 | reverse complement strand
TAGCAGCAGATAAAGGTCTCATGGTGAATGTGGGGTCTAGAGATCCATGCCAATCTCTTTATATGTTCACTAGAGCTCCACCCATGCTCCACCCCATTTTTGGAATGATGTCATAGTGAAAAATCCTCCCAAATCAAATGATCTCAGTGCGCAAAAACTGTGGTAAAAAAACTGTCCCAATGACCCCTCTCACTGAAATATTAATATCTCTCCTGATTGTGCATCATATCACGTGATTCCTTGATGTTCATGGAGCCATGATGCTAGTCTACAACTTTCACACTGAGCGCTAAATACGTTTCTCAATAGCTCATTTGCTGCATGCACATCTTTGCATAACAAGCAAACATTGGGACAGTTTTTTGACCCACTGTACAACATCCTTTTGTTATGTATCATACTTACACTTCTTGGTGGTTAAGCATGCTTGATGGATGTACTGAAGCACTCAATGTCAAACTGGACACTTCACCATGCTCGCTTTGCACGATGAAGTGCCCATGGTCAAGGCTCCGGTTATGGAGGAATGTACAGAGAACAAACATGCTCAGATAGTCTCTAATTTTATTTAGTTACAGTCTATGTATCTGCCATATATGCTATATCATCACGTTATATAAAATCATAAGTCATATCATGAGCCATGCCCTGTCTTACACCTGATCAGTTGTGCAGGTCTTAATCAGTTTAGTGTATGCATCATTATTTTTGATTTTGATTTATTTTATGATCCAATAATATTATATGTGCTTGTTACTGGTTACATTCTTGGCAAAAGCAATCTAGTAATGAGTTGGTAATATACATATGGGGTAAATCAAATATCTGGTTAATTTCAACTAATACATGGATCAGTTCATTCTGTGCATAAACTCCACCATGAACTCGTCAAGACTAAAAACAGGCAATGATAAATATACCTATGAAGGGTGCCAGTATGGTGTTGGAATCTCTGCCAATGTTGCTTGGCAGAAGACCATGAAAATGAGCACATTTACACATTTACAGTCATCACACAATTAAATTAAAAATTAGCACTACTAAGTATACATAGGATTACTAGGTTCAGATAGATGTAAGCACTGAGCACTGCACTGAACTGAGGGCTGATCACTGCTCGTCAACGGGCAAAATATTCTGCTAGGTACATAAGTACTGGTAATGAGGTTGCTCCATACTCAAACTCGGTTCATCTAAGGCTCCCAATCATAAGGTAGAAGCTGTGGAACAGCTTCAGTCAGGCACTAGCCCTCAGCTGCTTGCTGTAGGGACAATTTTAACTACAGTGTTCCTCATTTCATGTAGTAACCGTACATTCCACTTTGGCGTCTACTAGAAAATTACAGTACATTTGTCTACATACTACTTTTAGATAGAACTTGAAGGTCAGATCACCTGCATTCTCAGTTCAGACCATCACAAGAAAGGAAAGCAGTCTGAAAAACTGCCAGCAACAAATCGGCTTTGATGGCCAGCCATGTACAGGAAGGTGCACAGTTTACTTCATTATCAAGTGCAGCTCCATCCATTGACCACAAGCAACCACACCATGTCACCATTTCCAACCACATTGTAAGCCTCGTGTTTTTACCATATATGTGTTTATCCCGGATTTCTAGCTGTTTATCCTTCACAGAGAAGAATTCAAGATGAACTCTTATGTGACCTCAATTATTTTGGCACCCTGTCTCCTCACCACAGTACACTTTCTGGGAGATATCACAAAAACACATACAAACATATCTGCTCATTATGATATTGGAAATATGATGCTGGTCTCTTCCAAACTCTGTCCGAAAACCTATGCTGATTGATACATTCTAGATTTACTGCTTTCCTTAGCAAGGACATGAATTATTCATCAGCCATATTCAAAGACTTCAATGAATATTTACAACCTCGAAGAGGTACAAGCTAGAAAAATGCTGTAAGTGTCTGTTTCTGGAAGCCATTAATACAGTAAATTCAAATACAATGCAGAAATGTAATCTCTAAGGCTGATATCAGGGAAGGACACCACATATTGGAAATAGGTGCCATTAAATTTCCTTGCTGTTATCATGCAGTTTTTTTTATGAGATGGTGCTTCCTGTAGGATCAGGATGGGGAGGCATTGCTATTCTACCAGCTGGGGGGAATACATAATTCAAACAGAGTCACACCATTTGCTCTGAATTTTTTATATGTCATAGTTAGCATAGCGATGAATAAATCTAGCTAGTTTTCTAAGGAATTGGCGGAATGGTTGTGGAGATATAAAAATCACAATATTTAGTATAGGTATGAGGAGAGGGTGAATGAAAGTAAGGTGTTAGTCTTACATCTGGTGATGATTTATATGATGGCACTTCCTAGTATCTATGATTCAACTGGAACACTGATAGAAACACTTTGCTGGTCTTATGAGGTGGTTGAATATGTGAGAAATAGAAATTATGACTCAGACTGGATAATGGAAGCTGGGCTTTATTGAAGAATATTCCTAGGCACTACACTCAGCCAAAGACACTATACAAGACACTGCACATCAAAGATAAGTGACAGGTGATGACAATAATGAGCAAATTCAATGGGAATGAGAATTTGGAAGTGTACACACCACATGTTGCCACCTAGGAGCCACAGGCCTCTTCTTCCCCTTGTTCCCTCTGCTGATAGACAGAACCTGCTAAATGTAACCCCCCCCCCCCTGTCATTTCCCAGGGCTACATCATGGTGGTGCTTTTGTCTCTCCCTCTGCCAATAAGCACAACCTCCTGAATGTAAAACCCCATGTCCTTTCCCAGAACAACCCCTTGGACTTGCCCCTGAAAGCACAGCACAGACAAACCATAGCTGGATGCTTCAGAGCTACATCCTGGTGATGTTTTTAGGTGGTATATGGAGGATACAGAGAGCAGGTTTTATGGCTGTGTGACATGCCACCTTTATCAATGGACTTTTCCAGCATCTACACCAGCCAAAGACACTATCCATAACACTACACACTCAGGGATAAGTTGCAAGTGATCAAACAATGTCTGTTTCCCAGCCTCTACAGCAAGCCAAAAGATACCATCCAAGACACTAGGCACTCAGAGATAAGTTGCAAGTGATCAAACAATGCCTGAGACTGCATGATTGAAGCTGGGATATATTGATGTACTTTCCCAGCCTCTACACCAAGCCAAAAGACACCATCTAAGACACAAGGCACAAAGAGATAAGTTGCACATGATCAAACAATGCCTGAGACTGCATGAGTGAAGCTGGGATATATTGATGGACTTTCCCAGCCTCTACACCAAGCCAAAGACACAATCCAAGACACTAGGCACTCAGAGATAGGTTGCAAGTGATCAAACAATGCCTGAGACTGCATGACTGAAGCTGGGATATATCAATGGACTTTGCCAGCCTCTACAGTAAGCCAAAAGACACCATTCTTGGGCCTCTTGATCCTGAACCACCACCACCAAGGCGTTTCCCACGCTTTGATGGGTCAAGAGCTAGGCGTTCCAGCCCTTCCTGCATCGATTTTCTCAACAAAGATGGGTCACCTAGGGAACACTATCTGCCCCCTCATACAGAGCACTTCTTGCTACGAAAACACTGTGTAGAATGCTGCGACAGTGAACAGCTCGCCTCTGCGTGCCACTGACCAAACAAGCCCAAACAAAGAGCATGACACGTTACCTCCGCCCTCGTCCCTTACACTCCTTTGTCACCCCCATACTATCACTCACATGGCCTTGGCGATCCACTAATCTCCTCATCGTCTACTTCCTTTCTTCCTCTGCCCCTGAACTATCTCGCCGATAAGGCAGCCGAACACGATGCCTGAGGCCAACAAAGGACCTCTAGCACAATCGTGGGCTAAACTCCCTAAATCCACATGATAGTGCGTAATTGGTCTTCATCCACCAACTAGGAACTCATAGAAGGCCCTCTATTAGACCACTCCCCTCCAGCCACTTGCACCCCAACAAGCTACCCCAGCACCCATCGCTTTCTGTGTCCTCCTTATGAACCCCACCAGCTCTACTCCACATCCCACCCAACCTCAGTCCTATGTGGATGCGGTCGCTGGTTCTGCTCCTATTCCCAGCTCTCCCACACACTCTATCTCCCGCATGGACTACATAGACTCTGACGACCAGTCCCCTATGGAAGATGTGATGGCTCTGACTGATGAGAGCCAAGTGCACAATAACCTCCCTACCCAACCCACCAATTCTAACAAACATCGTGCCAAGGAGGACCTCCCGGTAGCTGAGCCTCATGTCAAGACCAGCCTTCCAAACTTCAAGAAGAAAAAGATCTCTACCGACCTAGGCACTGCGGGAGGACAAAGCAGCGCACATATCCCTAATGCCGGGAGCACTGGTATGTGACAGTTTTGATCCCCGCATCCTCCTTTCTGACCACCTTGCAGCCAACGATACCTGACCCACTGTCGCTGATGCAAATAACACCGATGCTCACTCACAGCAAGCAGTCAATGCCCAAGGCACTGGCATGCAGCCCCCCCAGCGCCAGCACAGATTCCACAGGCCCCTCTGCGCAGAAAGAACCAATCCCCCCCCCCTGCTCAACGTCCCCAATGCTCTGAGCGAAACCTTAACGGGCTTTCCGGATGATGGCCCCAAGATCCATGGACTTGAAGTCTCAAAGCTTTACACCCGCACCCATCAGGAATCACGCACCATCTTCCAAAGCCATCCAGGTGAGAAGATGGTTTTTTACCCCCCTGGTAAGGAGCTGGGCAACCCGACACCATTGGTACTTGAAGTCCGCCAGTTCTTTCAGGAGCTCTTCCCTCACAATCAACTAGGGACCCTCATTATCGGCACCCCACATATCGTCAAGCTTGATGACAAATGTGACTTCAAAGCCCCATTTCCCATCTTTGTCGGCAACCTCACTCTGCAAGAAAAACAATTGCTTTTCTCCTGCCCTGTCTGGGTTACCCCTTCCTTAACTCTCTTCGCCCAGGAGTTCCTCCCCCCACCCTCTTCCTTTGTCATGACCCTCCGTGGCTTCACAGTCCCCTAAGGCTGCTTACAAGGAAAATGTGAGGGCGGTCATCCATGACAAGATCAAATTCTCCACCGCTTTCTCTGGGTTCATCCGCAAGTACCATGATAATATCCCCCCACCCCCAAATGTCAATGATAATGTCTCCATCCATGTTGTGAACTATGTCCTCAACTCCATCAACGTCAAACTTCTCAAGATAATCGAGAATGGTCTCAATGTTGCCCTCTTCAATGTATATGTACATCCTCCCAGTAAAATTCTCAAGCACCACACTAAGTGGTTAGCACTGCTTCGAGGCAATGTGTATACAATGACCGAAGGCGCCAGTTCCCCTCTTAAGGTCCCCTACAACTGCAGTGTATGCCGTGGAGAAGATCACCCTACTGGCCTCTGCGCTTTCACCAAGCTGCCTGGATGGATTGACTGCTCCCAGGTTGCTGCCACCAACTGGCCCATTAAGAAGGGTAATGGCTCTCTTAAGCTCAAGAAGAAGCCAACTTTCAAGCAGTTGGTCAATAATCTGCTGGATGACAACCTCGGCATGAAGGTAGCACTCCCGCTGCCCTCTCCCACTGTTCAGGCTGAAGTGGCGTCACTCTACACATCAGGAGGTGTGGACGCATTAAAGACTCATTATGTACCAATAAACAAAAGCAAAACTGCTGCTACCCGTACATTATCAGGCCAGAAGGATGATATGGTGGCCAAGGCTCAGGCTGAAGGCACGGTGAAGCAGTGTTCTGGCAAACATGTTGAAGGATTTGGGGATAGATCCTGCGGCTGGAGGAATCCCTAAGGTATGTTTTATCTTGACTGTGCACACTTGAATGCTTCTAACTTGATGTCCTGCACAGCCAGCTCTCAGTGCAGTCACCGACCTCACCCCTGCTCTGGGGATTGCACTTCCATCTCTCCAGACAGTTGACCCCATTACTATTCCACCTCAAGATCCCGCAGGTGCAATGGAGCCATCCGGGGCTGCAAGAATGATTGCCACTATCTCACCCACCTCTCTCACACCTCCTACTGCTCCTGCTCCCCCACATGATCCCACCGATCCAACCATCCTATCGCCACCTAGCTCCGGCGCCATGGAGCCTAATAACTCAATTGATATTTCCGCAGATGTACAGATGACGACTCTTGATGGATCTGGTAACGAAGAGGGTATTTCCATCGAGAACGGAGCCCAAGATGCCGCTACCACCCCAGCTGCAGAGCCTACACCGAACATGAGTAGGGGGAGTAGTCCAGTGGCTCAACATGCGGAAATTATCAGCATGGGCATGGATACCATGTCTACTGATGATGGGGTGTTGTTACTCCTGGACAGCGATGGGAAGATATACTCTGGTGTGTATCATCTTCTCACCCAAAATCAGATACTCAAATATACTTATGATGGTATTATAGGTACAATGCAGGCACAGGTTCCTATCGCTATGTTTCCCACCAATGAAGCATGGCAGATGGAAGTTGGACTTGATGTGAGTTTGCCCGTCTTACAATCTTTTGATTATATACTGAACATACAATTATCATAGCAAAATCCAATGAACATTGCGCGCCTTTTACGCCTTATTATTAGCGATCAACGAGTTGCAGTATCAAATGATAAAGAAGTTGTAAGGCTTTTTGTTTGTCAAAGCCAGCTTCAAGACCCCTTGAAGCAGGACAGCTGGAGACTTGACACTGCAGAGCTCATTGGATGCCTGCAAGGTACTGGCAGTGCTTTACGAAGTAAGCATGTTGATTTCTTCACGTTTTATTTGGTTCTTATTGTAATAGTGTAGGCTTTGGTTGGGCTTATAAGATACAGATGCCATCACATGAGAAAGAGGATTGTTGGGAGGTTCTCATAGTTGTTGAGCCTGGACAAGACCCCAAAGACACTCACTGTGTCTTAAACAATATCATTGTTAAAGAGGATGATGCCAGGATTAGTAGATTGCAAGTACGCCTTCAGCCGGTAAGATATTTTTTTTCTCTCTTCAAATACATATTTATTAAATGTTCATTCAGGCAGCACCTACCAGGGGAACCCGCACAAGCACATTAGAGAGCAGGAGAGTGATGTAGGTCCCTCTGAGAAGAAAGTTCGCTTGTCAATGAGCCCTGAACCTCCACAGGCCAATGAAGAGGTTACCAGAGTTAAGCCGACACCTCTCAAAACTGCTAATGACAGAGCTCAAAAAGCTCAAAAGGTTTTCGACGACAATATGAAGAGAAAAAGACAAAACATGATCAACTATCTGGAGGACAAAATGCGCCAAAATGCTGGATACGAAGAGTTCATTGCTTTGAACAAAGGTACAAGGTTGACAAATCCCCAGATTGTGAAGCAGGCCCGCTTCGTCTTCCAGATGCATAATACATATGCCAAAACGAAGGTATGGCTGCATTATTTAGAGTAACGTGATGTTAACAATTGTGACAGGACCTAAACCGTAATACTATCACTTCAGAGATGCTAGCACAGGCATTGCAATATTCACCTTCACGAATGAATGATTTTCTCAACATCCATCAGCATGCTTTCAAGCTGGGAAGGAATGGCCAGAAGGAAATAGATGAGGTTGTGGAGCAGCTGGAATATGTTCCGGAGGAGGGAGAAGTCCCAGGGGGTTCTGTAGCCTTATTGAAGTTCCTAAAGACTTTTGACTACTCCACTATGGAGCCCGACGAGTGCCAGCTTAAGTCAATGGGTCACAGCCTTTGATCAATGGGTCAGAGCTTTCGATCAATGGCTTTTGGGTTATTGGGTTATGGGTTTTGACCATTGGACATTGAGTATATACCGAGGAATATTAGAATACCTTTTCTTATATATTCATACTATCACAGTTGCTCTAATATATGACTATTTAACTGGGCTCCTTATCATGTTAGATGGTTAGAAAGCATTTTCTTCTTCTCTATTCTTCGAGAGACTATGTAGGAGGCTGTAGACCACTGAGGACGCAAATTATGTAAGTTATGCCCAAACCCTCGCTTAACCCCATGACAACAACTACCCCACAAATAGCCCGCTGGCTGCCCATCAATTTCAATGCTTGACCGTCTCGTAGCATCCTCTTAGATTTTCTGGAGACCCTTGGATCATGTACTCACTTACACAGACTATATATCAAGCTTTAGAACACTATGATTGATGTGCCTCTGAACCTTGTATGGTCGACTTCTCAGTGGAGAATTGCATTTCCTTCATGCTATGTGCTCAAGATCTAATCTCCTCGGGTTCATAATTAATCCATAATTTCCGTGAGCTCACATGGCCTGCTCATTAGGTTATATTCAGTTGCTGAACCTCGGCAGAGCTGTAGGACACCTTTCTTGTTTGATGGCTGCAGTAAGCAGTGACCGACAGCACTGAACATTCCAGCAACCTTTTCTTCCACAGGAACGGCAATTTCGTATTATTCCCAGATTATTCCCGCTTTTTCTATGGTCGTCAGAGAGCCTGCCTATAAATATGGGTAGGTCTCGCAGCTGTACATCGTAGTCACCTTTTGACTTCACTCCCTAGATGGCTATCTGTGCGGGATGCAAGCTCAGCTATTCTCAACTCTCTGCAGGAGTTCAGTGCGGTCGTTGTACCAAGCTCCAAGGCAGATCTGCAACTGAACGTCAAGTCATAGAGGTATGTGTGCTCCAAGTCAACTGTTTATATTATGCCGACTCAGTAATATTTTACAGGAAGCGCCCCAATGTCGTGGATGTGGCAATGTTTACAAAGCTATGTTAGGCCCTATATGTGGTCGTTGCACCGCAATTGGTGTGAAACTTCAAGATACATATGAGGAGGAATTGGATGATGATATAGCGGAGAATCAGTCGCACCCTGAAGGTATGTCGCACTCTGGATCTAACTCTTGTGATTTTTTTCTTACGGGTTATTCTTTTCAGAAACTCCTGTCTCCATGGGCTCTCTCCTACAACGAGTTGAACACCACCGTTCTACTTCATCTGCGGTCCGGCTCGAGAAGCAGCCTAAGAATCTAGGGCTTCAAAAGGCCGAAAACTATAACACATTAAAGCGGCTTGCATACAAATCCTCTGCTAGGAAGCGTTGAGGTCAAGAATCAACTGTCGACAGCACTGAGATCTCGTTTATCATCTACTTGCGTGTGTGCACGGAAGGCCGAGTTCGGATGGTATGTTTGATTATGATTCTTGAGTAACCCACCTAATTTACTTTGTTTCAATTTTTCGTAGGTTTCGCCAAATCCGTTGCAATTTACTGCAGCCCCTAATTTAAAGCTTGGGAATGTCATAATGGAGATGCTGCTCAAGGCTGAAGAGACTTATGCAGAATGTCCTGCATCATGAGTTCTTGAGAAACCTAGTTTCCAACTGTGAGTCATATTATCTCAGTGTAAATTAGTTTATATAACAAGGGGTTATGTTTGCTTAGGAATGATGTTGAGCTCACAACGAAGGAGACTAGGAATCATCCGTCCCAACTTCTTCGTTTCAAGGAGGCCATAGCAGCAAACCACACCTTCGGGAAAATTTTTGATGACCTCAAGAAGGCCAGAAAATTACCAGCTACTGATATTTAACGTCATTCCATCTCCATTAAGCTTAATCTATATAACAACACAACTGTAAGCATTTTATTACAACTAATTTCAAGTCGTTCTCACCAAATACCATTATTGTTTTAACAGGAATCTAAGGATGACTCGGATGAAGATGAAGAAGCAGCATTGGGTATGAAGCGCAGGAAGAGTCAAGATAACTCTGAGAATAAGAAGCAGCATCAGTCTGTTGACTCAGAGACAGTGAGTTTCCGTCTTCTCAGGATATTAATTCATATTTATATTATTTTAGGATGAAGTTTCTGAAAGGGAAATAGCAGGAGGCAAATCTGACACAGACAAGCGAATCACACACAGCGTAGCTCGTCAAAGGAAGCTCAGTAAGTTTAGAATATAATTTTGTTGTTATTCAATTCTTAATGATTACGTATAGTGACTGAATCGAAAACTTCAAAAGCAGAAACAACTATGACAATGATGGATACTCTCCAGGAAGAACTTGCCAGTGGAGAGATAGAATGTGAACCATTCATCACACCATACCATTGTCAGCCCAGCTTCGATGTGAAAAGTTACGATTTTCACAGCTTCCAAAAGACCACCTGCATCGTAACTCCAGATGGGACTATACTACTCAAGAATTTGGAGGTACAGGAAGTTTTAGCAGTGCATAAGAATTGGAGCTCCTATTGTGGAACTATGCAAGGTCCATTGGGTGGTTACCTTGGGAAGGGACTAAGGAAGTGGGTTTTTAAGGCAAGTGATTTCCTTTATGGCGGTTGTGTTTCTAATATAGTAATTTTTAGGGATATACTGGCCAAGCCGAGATGGCACTTTTTGAGCTCGGAGGAGTACTCCACCATCAAGGTGTCTCAAACAGTTTTAATCGTAACGTGCTTGAAGAAGATTTTATGTCATTGATGAAAGCAGACTACCATCTCAAAGTTTTCAAGTGACGAGCTGCTTATTTTGATGTAGGTCTTCCAAGTATGTCCACTTTTCTTCAAATACCGATCTCTCTATATGCACTTTTCTGATTACATATATAGATTTCAGGTACAATGCTGAGGGTGCATTTTTCGGCAAATTAGTGGAGGACACTGGTGTTGAAGGATCTTTCCCGGGAACTCCAGATACACATTCAATGCACTATGATTCATTTCTTGCCACTCCACTTCTCGACATAGAGGGCTGTTCTGAAGTTCATTTTACTGATGAAGAGGGAATTGGATGCCAAACTGCAGAGCAAGAGGGAATGGACTATGTCCTTGCGGCATTTACTCACTCCGTTTTGGTGGATAGCGGTCATACAGCTATTGTTACTAATATTCAAGGTAAATTATGCTTATAGAATTCTGCATATATCTCACAAATTGTTCTGCACAGGAATATTTCTCGATGATGGCGAATTAGTTCTTTATGGTCCCCAAATACATACGTATGTCTATTACCATTTTGATTTCTTTCTTTCTTTGGGTTTACTATTTTTTCTTCTTTGATTCAGTGTTGGTGGAAAATGGAACACAGCTGACAAAGAAAGGAAAGTTCTCAACCGGTTCCTCAGGCAACATAAATGCAATGACTATTGCCGGAAGCTACACTTAGAGGGGGCTTCGCCCGAGTCCATTGAACCCCTCGCTAGTCAAACCCAAGATATCTCAGCTCCAACGCAAATTCAAGGCATCCCTGCACCGACTCAAATTCAAGGCACCTCCGTACCAACTCAAATTCAACACATGCCTGCCTTGACTCAAATTCTCAGCCCTGCACAGAGTGTAACGGAGTCTGTTGTCCTCCCACCTATTCACAGCATCTCTTGTCCACTTCGCATTGGTATTATATTTTAATTTCCCGATTTATTTTTTTCATCGTATACTTACACTATTCTATATAGGATTTTCGCCCCAGAAGAACTCTTGAATGTTGCTGCAACATATGAAATTGGAGACGATGGCTAAAGGGGCCTCTGGTTGATGTGGCGTTTACTGCTAGATTACAATATACGTAGACTACAATTCTTCTTCAAATACAAGTGGAAGGAGTTTCCTAAAAACTGCCAATACATTGGTAAATGTTAGTTTATTCAGGTTAAGAGAAGCTAATGCCTGATGGCACCGTTCTGCAAATGCTGGTGGAATAAATTGAAGGAGTTCTTCGGCTCCAAGATGCTTTTTCAGGTCATGAATAAGTTTGCATGCGTCTTCAGTAAGTTTTCGAAGACACCTCAGTAAATTTTCGAAGACAATTAATACCACCATATTTTTCGTAAAGTGTGAAAGCCACATTTGGTGAGACACCAGAAGGGTTAACCTTCTTGAGATCGCGGCGGGGTGTATGCGCATTAAATCGATCCTTCCAGTTATTAATCTCCTTATGGATGAGTACTGACCAAAGCCAGCGAGCAAGAATACTTGGAATATGGTCAGACCAAGCTAACAAAAAAAGAGTGAGAAAAGTGACTTACATGTGCTCATTATTATATGGGTCATATATGCCTTCAGTGATGCCCTGTCCCAGAACTCGTCAACATCTGCATCAAATTGAAATTTGAGTTGCGACCATCCGCGCTCAATTGTTATATTATGGATGCTTCGTAAGAATCGATGTGCGGGAACCTCGTCAATAGGGAAGTCAGGGAAAAATGCTTCGCTGAACAAGTACATCAGAAAGATATAGTGAATGAAACAAATTCAGGAATATTCTAAACATACCGAAGAGCAGTTGCCAGACCATAAATCAACGTTGTCTCGGAACTGCAATCTGTAGTAGTCTGAATAGGGAGACCTACATGTATTATGAGACATTAATACAACGGTCAAATTTCAAGTGTCTGGGGAATCAAGATTTATACCTTCATATTCTTCTACTAATGATAACCAAAGATACGCCACTGCATCTTTGAGCCGATTGTCAGGAATAACCCATAGTCCTGGCCACTTTCCAGACCAGACATCTCGAATACCATAAATTGCGAAGCCAATTCTTTTCAGCTTATTGTGACCATCCCCGCTCCATTCCTCATGGATACCCAAATTTACAAGTGCTCTTCTCTTAATCCTCTTTGAAGTAGGATCACGTAGTTGGAATCCTTCTGAATCTTGCAATCGCATCTCCTCCTCTACAAAATCTCTGAATAAAAATAAAATAAAATATACGTAATTATTATTAATGGAAGTATAAATACAAAATACCTGGTCAAATCATAGCCGGTTTTCATCCGAATACTTTCTTTAATAACTGCAGGACCTTGACGTCTTCCTGGATCCATCTCAAGTTGATCAACGACTAGCTGACTCTTCACAGTATCGGGCAGGGTGCAGGTAGTTGTATGACTATCCATTATTCCATAATCTTTCTTCCGCCGTGACACAGTCCTCTCGCTTGCAACAGACCCTTAAATCATTCCGATAGTTCTTCGCCAAGTAGGATGCTTGACACGTACCTCATTATTATATTGTGTTCTGCAAGCAGCAGCTCACTGATGGTTTTTGGACTTTTTATACCCTGTCTGTTATAATCCTGAAGAAGCTGCTTTACATGTTCATTGTCCCTTGATGCTGGAATACAGTTACTGGCAAATGAGTAAAAAAATAACTCGGGAAATACTTACGACAATCTTTGTATTGGTTAATACCTTGTGGATTAGGAATAAATAGGAATGGAGGCAGCGCCTCGCCGTCTTCACTATCTGACATGGAATAAGGAGGGTCCCTCGCTCAGAGAGTTTCATGGGTCAACTGACATTTAAGTCACCTGTACACACCTATGAATCGTGTAAACCTCATGGTTATCTGGCAGCTTCCATGCGACATCCTGTAGGTATTTTCTTGACTTCTAACATTTATTAGATCTATTTTGAGGACTTCTGGAATGAGAGATTCTCGATATAACTAGTAAGTGTCCAAAAATAGAAGCATTTACATGCGGCTAAGCCAGCTTCGTTCTCAAATGGTTAGCTATTGGCTGTCTATTTCTCTTTGAACAATATTAGAAATATCTCAATATGACAGAATTCAAAATACCAAAAGCCACTACTGAAATCCCAATGTCTATAATCTGATGTCTGTGATCGAAAGCCCATGACCCATTGATTTAAGCTGGCGCCCGTCGGGCTCCGTACTCCACTTAAATTGTCGCAAATAGGATAGCACAGCTGTAATTTATTATACATATGTTATAAACTAATTATCCATGAGCACAATACTTTTATCCATTAGTTCACGAGCCCTTAATGTGAGCAAAATGTTCATGAATAAGTCATGGGTAACAGGCCGCATCTTGGTAAAGGTAGCTTCATAGGGTTACATCCAAGCATTATCATGCTCTGCAGCAACGTAATTATGCAATCGATGATATCCAGCTTCATTGTCAGCCTGTCGGCGAGCTCGTGCTCATCTTCCATGACCTTGTGCATTTGCCTGCTGATTATTCTCGATTTCTACCTGCATTTCCACATCCGCATCTCCTCTATATTCTACGAGGTTTGGATCTCGTTTATCACCTGGATTGCACCATGTGACACAGAGTTCATCAATCACATGACGAGTATAATGCCATGTTTCTACTTTCAACCATGTATTGTGTGAAAACCAGCCATTTGGAGGTACCAGCATGCCACAGGCATTTAAGCTAGCTAGGACTTGACAGGCTTTGTCAATGACCACAAATCCAGGGCGTTGATGAGGGAGTGGCCATACATCATTCATGAAGTCAATTATTTCATGCTCTCCCTCTGCTAATGGAAATTTGGTCCAGGCTAATGGAACACCGCAAGCACCAACAGCAACTTCAATGGTCTTGATGTGTCTTGCCTGCCAATAATGTGTAACATCAGAGCTCCAACGCTCAACTGGGGGTTCCCATGGTAAAGCAGCTGCTTCTTCTATGCATATTTCAAGAGGACGCTTCATACGGCGGCATGTGCCCTGTATAGTGCTCGTTCTATCACGGCCCATGCGACTCTCGAACTCTTTATATATAGTCAGGTGCTCTTCACATGCTGGATAGTTATGCAATGCATCCTGGAGACACCCAGATATACCACACTTATCTTCATACTCTAGGTGGCTCCTACAGAATCTTCCATCTCGGTAGTTTACCAGGGGCAATGGGCAGTCCGTATAAGAGCATATCTAAAGGAGAAGTTCGGAAGAATTAATGATATTCCATTAATCTTCATAATAAGCCCACCTTATGACCCAGATTCTCGTTTCCGTCAATGACAATTGCCTGAACTGTTTCATTCGGGCTGATTATTACATTTTGATGAGCTCTCTTCAGGTCTTCTGCTGAGCATCCACAAGGAGCATCTCCAGGTCGGAAACTGCGCTTATAATGTGCACATTCTACACACCGATGTTCTGGAGTGTTTGGTATAACATATGTGAAGTATGAGCCATGTACAACACGTGGAAATACACTGAGTGCACATTCATTTAGAATATCGTCAATTTTTGCTCGGGATTCAGTTTCTCCTGCACTTTCTGCGTCGGGGGCAGTAGGAAACTGGAATGGTTGCCCAGATATGATTGGGATATTATAAAGGAGAAGAAGGCGCCATAAATTGTAAGGTTGAAGGCTCACTTGAGCTTTCTTGGTATTAGGAGCCATTGGGGCATATGTTTCCGTCCAGTGAGTTGCAAATGTGGATATGGGGACATGGGCAAAACAGATGAGAGAAGTCATGTTAATGCCCAGAGACTGAGTGGCATATTTTCCTCTCTCTATCTCGGTATGATTGGAGTTTAGGAAATGTTTGTCTTGAGTATTATCAGTATATCTGTCAGGATACACCGATATTTTACATTTGTGGCATCTACCCACAAAAACTGGAGCTTCATAAGCTTTATCTGGATGGATAATCCAAGCCTCCGAATGCTTGGGTATTTTTGTCAGATAGGTATTGCAGTGAGGGCATTTAACACTGCCAGGGAGAAGTGGCATGATTAAATCCAGCTTCATGTTATCCTCTGCGCCTGCTAGGAGACCCAGGCTTTCTCCAAGGCTATACAACATATTTTCTGAGAGTCGGAGTGATTGATCTGATGATCCAGGTGTATTTTCAATGACACCCTGAGAAGATTCTTGACCATGCCTCCCCGGAAGCTGAGAGAGTTGTATGTCAGGATGCTGGGCTAAATGTGTACACCAGCTTGTCTTGTCTCGGCCAGATGCTCTTCTCATTTCCCGATCCAGTTTGAATATCTCAGCATTTTCAATGAGGGAGGTTATCACTGCTGCCAATGAGACGAGTGGAAGACGTTCCCAGGTATGCCTTGAGTCAGCTTCGGTATTATATGGTGGCCTGAAAGGAATTATGATTAATCTATTAAAATACCTAGAACCAAAAACGCACATGAGAGACTCTGAATTTTCACTTGAATATGTTGACAAGAGAAGTTTAATTATAGTTCCGCTGATCATCGATGACTCACTGTACAAGCAACCTTGAGATTGACAATATACCTTCTGATCGGAACGATTGGATATACCTTTGTAATTCATATCAATTGTAACGATCGGTGAACATGCAATTCTGCCAATCGTAACGATCCGCCAAATAATGGTGGTGTTTGCCAATCATAACGGAAACAATCTTTTGCATTCTGCCAATTGTAATGATTGGAAAGAATTGTCTCAGATGTCCAAATCATAACAGAGGGAAACAAGCGAAACAATTGGGGGAAAATACAGGTAGGGCTTCGATTGTAACGATTGGAGGAATATGAACTATTCACATCGATCGTAATGATTGGCGCATTTGGTTCCAATTACTCCAATCGTTACGATCGGACAAACGCAGAGCTGTTTGGCCGATTGGCACGATTGGGCATCTATTTTCAACCTCGACCAACTTCAACCGTGCAGGGAAATCGGAAGGATTGTAATGCTTGGCACGGTGGATAGATGTGTCGATCGTGCCGATTGGGACAGTGGCGCCAGCCAAAGGTACACCGCGAGGGGTTGATTGTTACTACTCGATTGGCGCCCTATCCCTAGATCCTTGCAGATCTCGGCCGCCCCTTAGCCATCGTAGCGGCGCACGCGCCAATCCCCGACTTCCTTCTTCCTCTTTTTAAATATATTTATATATATATATACATATGATGCAGAACATTACAGTGAAAGTATGCAGCACGTGCTTATTCTATTAACGTCATATGATCCACCCTGCCAGAAATCTTCATAAAATTGTCCTGCCGTTCCGCGTAGATGAAGAAAGTAATGTCAACTTCACGCCCATACAGATTATCGTTGGTCCAGCATGGCTGTATGAAGGTACCTTCTTTATTCCTGAGTGGTAAAGGGGTAGCAATGGTATCCCGAAGGAATATTGTTGTTGTCACGTAGTCCTTCAGGTTTACAGGCCAGCATATGATAGGTTGCTTCTTGTCTTCAACTGATTCAATTAGAGCTCATGCAAGTGTGTATTATGATACCACTTACCAAAGAAGGTGGAAGCGGTTCCTTGACACGTTTCTGAGCACGACCGAGGGGTTTGACTATTTTTATTGTAGATGCAGGGATTTATGCGATATGCTTGATAACCAGTTAGCAAGGCAAAATTGCAAAAATCATAAATGCTTACGTTCTTCAGAGAGCGGCGAGATCTTGTTCCTGTAATATACATGTTCTAATAGCAGTTTACACCCTTGGAGGACATGTAGCCCGGAGCGCA
Source organism: Sphaerobolus stellatus SS14 (assembly GCA_000827215.1). Classification (NCBI taxonomy): domain Eukaryota; kingdom Fungi; phylum Basidiomycota; class Agaricomycetes; order Geastrales; family Sphaerobolaceae; genus Sphaerobolus; species Sphaerobolus stellatus. The sequence goes on along the minus strand of KN837441.1, from coordinate 29,334 downwards.
TGTTGGATATCTTGGACAGATCATCCCCGAAGGAAATCAAAGCAGTTTGGAATGATATCCAGTCTTCGAATGCTTGTCCTTTGGAAAATAAGGGGTCTAATTCCAAAACGACCTTGGTCCCGCAGGAAAGTGGCACATCAGAGGTTGCAATGCCTGATGTACGCATCGATACACGACACTGCATAGATATGTAAACAGCTCGCTGCCGCTCAGAATCATGTACCAGCATAGTACCGTCGTCATCGGATACCCAGCCTAGATGTGGCCGCACACAAGAATCAGAAAAAGCGGATAGAGGAATAATCATGATGGCGGGATGGCCGAGATGATATAATTTCATAGCTTTTATAAGTGGATGACGAGTGTTCTCAAGTGTTACTTCACAACAAGGACTTGATACCAACCTGGCCTAGTGTCGGATAGAGCGGGTTGGAGGAGATATTGCTAGACAGATGGCGAAGTTAGCCTCGGGACCAAACCTCAAACCGGAATTCATTGCTGAGGGTGATTGGCTGCGCTTGAACATCACCGGCGACGAATCTCCGGAAGAGGCCTGGCGCTATTCGCCTTGTGCAGGCCGGCGTCCCAAGTCCTTGCAGCAAACTAAAACCATACACTCGAAAAATCTTTGTATTGATTCCACTTCAGCTACTTACATACTTTTTATAGTGCTTTTTAAATAAGAACATTCACATTTGAGACTAATTGGATAGTAAATAAATGCTGTAAGGATGTAATGACGGAGGCGGTACCCTGCCGTATGACAGTTAACGTGATAGGAAGCAAGTATTGACGAGCGCAATCACAAATCCGTATTGTATCGATTGGTGTTTTCCTTTTGGCAGGGCTGAACAGCTTACGATGCTAGTTCGTAACGTAGATGGGAAGAACAACTAGTTTGCCGCCTTGGCGCCACAACCGGAAGAGTGCAGCTTATGCAATGCGGCACCCTTACCGCTAATCAAGTAACTTCTCACGAACTCAGAGCATCACGTCCACACGCATCCACAACGCGTCCTGCTGACTTCTATTCCACATCCTCCTGAGATGTGTTTATAGCCTCATAATGCCCGAGTATCTTGAGTCTTACTTTGCAGGTTATGTAGTGAAGCATTTCCTTGAAAAAGAGCGCTGCAAAACCCCTCCAAACCCACTCACTGTCTATTGTCTATGGGCAGACCTTTCTCTCAAAGAAACGCAACATTCAACCCATTCGCTGGGCAAGCAAGGCTTTGTATTCAAGATTGACCCGAGTTTTCAATACCTAAGAGGTTCCAGAGCCCACCAGACACCAATATGGCCTCCTCCTACTCTTGTAGACATCCCTCAAGGATCTACTGATCTCACCGCTTCCGGACTGGTTTTGCAAGGAGTAGAGCAGAATCCCCGCAATGTCATCATGGATTTGGGAGTTGCTTGGGTCCAGGTAAGTTGTATTGTATCTATCCATTTTCACATTTTCAGCTTTCAGTGTATTTATTCATACTGACCCATATTCTATTAGATTCAGCTTTTGCAGCACACAATGCCTCAAATATATACCAGAGATATCTGGGAAAATAGGGTCTGCAAGGTTCCCATGACTGCAAGTGTGTTTTATCCTAATATTTCGATTTTTCTTATTTGGAAAAATAGAAACGCAAAATGCGCATTACTATTGCATTTGACTTTGGTTCACACATACTAGCCTTCATTACTATTGATCATCTTTGCCAGGTAATATTCTATTATTATTTTTCGTTCATCCATCTTATTCCAATGGCTTAGGTATACTGGGGAGCCTCAAGAGCCGCTCTCCCTGCCCAGCACCTTGATCCTCTTGTTAACTTTGATCACTGGCTCCAAACAGTCATTGATTGGAGCCAAAATATTCCTTTCATCACTGGTCGTAAAGCTCCCCTTGCAGTCAAGTGCATTCAAGAGTCAAATTCTCCATTTGCTGGTGTTGGAACTTATACAGCAAATGAACTCTTCTTTTTGGCTGGTGAGTACTGACCATTCTTCTTTGACTCACAGCCCGGTCTAACCCTCATATTTTGTAGGTCTGTGTCTCTTTCTAACGGTTCCGGAAGTCTTCTATAATCCTAGCCGCATTGCGCGCCTTTGCGCAGGGTACATGCAAATTGTGTATACGACCCCATCTAGGATCCTGTATGTTTTGCTACTCACTCTACACCACTGCGATATTCTTATCATTGCCCACATAGTGAAATAATTAAACCGAGTCGCCGACGTGATGAGTATCTGATTTCTGCTACTATCAGGGAGCGACATAGTTTTCAACGCTACCTGCATGTCTTTGGGAGGGATAAATGTTATATCTCTGCAAGACAAAAGCGACTTGTTGAAGAGGCACAAGTAAGTGATTTATTAACTAACTTGTTTTCTACTGATATTTGTCTGCTATTAGTTTATCATTGATTATCATCAGGAACGTACCTGGGACACTGATGGTGGGTATAGCTGGATCCGCAATCCTATCCCAGAATGGGCAAGTTATTATCCCTCTGGTCCTGAATATGAATTTAAGGACTATTTTGAACCTGGTTTTGTTCGAGAAGCACTGGATGCACACGGAGCTGTCCTCGGAGGTCCCATATTTTCTGAGAATAGATGGTCTGCTCTTGGTGGTTGCCAAGTTCACACTTCTCCGCTTTCACAAGCTTTCCCGGGTAAGTAATACTTGTATTTTCTGTCAATTCTTTCCATTATATTTGCTGACTGTTGCTTACTAGAGTATTCACCTACATTCCTCAACCTCGACATCTATGAAACAATTTACATTCCATCTGGACTTCGTGCCAAGCATGTTCCCACCTATCATTTTAATCTCGGTTTCAATGCCTGGTCAATTCTAACCTCCTTTGGCTCTTCCTCTGCATATCGAATTGAGAAACAGAAGTATGACATCAATATATCTAGCCTTCCTTTACTAAATATTCAATATAGTGCGGATGGCAGCATCAACACTGTTTTCCTTGCTCCCCATCAATATCCATCCTCAGAATTCATTCGTCAAAGCAAATTACTTCGGATTATTATTGCAGGCTCTTCGATGTGGACAGTAGGTCCCTTAGATTTCTGTGGTGTTGCCAGGCCTGTCCAAGAGGGCAGAGCGCCAGAGTAAGCACCTCTCCGTTTTCAGTTTCTGATCATATGTTTATTCTTTGATGTTTATAGACGTATGGTGTATTGCCTTCATGATCCAGGTCTTAATGAACACCAGACCTGGTTACACCTTGCGAACGACAAGTCTCGAGTGGATAATCGGAAAGGAAGGCGCCACAGACCATCCACTAATAAGGATGTCATAAATGCAAGGAAGAGGTTTCGGGAACAAGCGGAAACAGATAAAGAGAATAGGGCTATACAGGTAGAGGAGTCTCAACCACCTAAAAGGTGTCGTTTGAGTGCAGATAAGAAATTGATTGTGCAAGGGTCCATTTAAATATCTCATGTAAATATTTTGTATCTCTTTCAACTTGTCTTTTCATCAAAAGTCACACTGAGTCACTCCTCACCTTGTATCTTCTCCACCAGTGGCATCCTTGAACTGAAATATGAGAAGCTTTTCTGAAGTACTTTGATGTTATGAAAGAAATTGGAACTTTTTTATGACCTTAGAAAATACTCACGTATTTTTGTTTAAATGTGTCTAGAGTCATACCGAGTCACACCTCACCTTCCCACTTCATAACCTCTCTATAATTGGGATTCATTGACAGAAGTACCAGTCAATTTTTATGAAGTGAGCTATGATGCCATTAAACAGATTAGAGAATCTTTTGGACCTTAGGAAATGCTCCCCTATCTTCGTTTAAATGTGTCAAGAGTCACATTGAGTCACACTTCACCTTCCCAATTCATAACCTCTCTTCAATTGGGATTCATTGACAGAAGTACCAGTCTATTTTTATGAAGTGAGCTATGATGCCATTAAACAGATTAGAGAATCTTTTG
>KN837441.1:0-25014 GCA_000827215.1 Sphaerobolus stellatus SS14 | reverse complement strand
AATTAGGATTCCTGGATAGAAGTAGCAATAGATTTTTTTGAAGTTAGTTATGATGCCATTAAACAGATTAGAGCATCTTTTGGACCTTAGGAAATACTCCCCTATCTTTGTTTAAATGCATGGACAGTCACATTGAGTCACACCTTGCCTGCTCACTTTACATCCTCTATACAATTGGGATTCCTCATGACTCCCACCAATAACAAGTTGGTGATGTTGGGAGGGAGCCAGAATCTCTCCTTGCCAAAGGAATCATTACTATTTACCATAAACACTTGTGAATTAAGCAGTCACCTGACATTGCTATATAGCACCAAAGACCAATCAGACAATCATAATATGGTATTTGCCAATGTGGTGGAAGGTACCCATAACAAATCCCCCAAACAGGGCATACATAATTCACAGTTCTGTAGGCACAAGCATGTTTTGGAGTGTAATAAGGAGATATATTTAGGTATAAAGCCAATTACAATCCACAGAGCAACATAGAGTTTGCGTGACAGGTCATATTTGAAGGAGATATAAGTTGAAAGTAATCATGAATAGTCATAAGAGAAAGCAGAATAAATTAAAAAAAAATAGGCAAAAGAACAGAGTTGATGGGGAAAACAGGAGGATTAGAATTTAAATTTGAATGTTTATTGGGTTTTCAGAGAGCTAGAGAAAGTTTAGATCATAAGGGATGAATATAAAGGACACAGAAAGTGCAAAAGAAAAAAAACACGACAAAAGAGAAGCAGGAATGGACAACATGAACACATGTATCATCCAAGGGCAGATGGGAAGGAACGGCATCGATCAATTAGCCCCCTTACGAGTGGAAACACGGGCAGACTTGATACGGGACGTCCCTTGTGCATTGGATTTACGCTTGGATGGAGATGCACCTGCATAAAGGTAAGCATTATAGACGCAAAGCAACACACACATTCAGGGAAACATACTGGTAGAACCTCCGGGCATGTTGCCATCTTCGGAGATGGTTGATATGGCATCGTCGTTGAGAGGTCCCTGCATGGCCTCCGGATTGTCTATGTCCATTCCGGACATCACAGATGTCAAGGCTGCAGAAACAGGAGTTTCAGGAACGATGCCAGGGATAACAGCTTCCTCCTGGAGTGGAGTGGATGGGCATTGAAGCGCAGGAGGAGTGACTGAGCATAAAGTTAAATATATTTATGTTACTCAGATGGACGGAGAAACATACTTGTTTCCGGTGTGGTGCCAGGGATAACAGGTCCCTCGTGGAGTGGAGTGGAGGGGTGTTGAAGTGCAGGAGAAGTGACTGAGCATCAACGTAAATATATTTATGTTACAAAGAGGGACGGATTGCAGAAACATACTTGTTTTCGGTGTCGTAATAGGAACAAGAACGGGTGCAGCAACAGGTGCAATGACGGGTGCGACACCATTATCGAGAACCGGTGTACCCCCTGCAGTTACAACTGTGTAACAAGTTAAATACAATTGATGGACGAGTGAAATTGATATGTACCAGGCACAGGATCAACGACAACGGGCGCAGTGACAGGTGCTGCAGCTTATCAATGAGTGAAATCTCCAAAAACAATGAGGCAAAGGCAATGGCATACGAGGTCCAGCATTCCCGGCCATTTTCTGCGTCAAGATGGCCTGATAATTGGTCTGCATAGGTAAGATCTGCATTTTGCGCATCATGAAAGTGAACGTGCGAGATCCAGCTTCAGGTTTTTTGCTTTGCTTTTTACGGGGAGGGATGTCCCATCTATGTCCGGGCCTTATTAGCTTCGAAGTCCAGGACAGCAGATTAAATAACTATAAGGAAAACAATACGCACAAACGCAAGACACCTTCGACATCTACGAGTTGACCATGGGGAAGCTTATCATCGTAGTCACGAGGTGAAACCAGTATACCACGAGAGTCTCGAACATTAGGAACATTAATAGGAATAGTGCGCGCCTGATCCCATAATGGAGAGAATTGAGACGAAGGGTCTCGCATATGAATAAGTTTTAAATCCGCAGGGTCTGGATATATTATAAGTCAGAGTTCACCATCCAAAAGAAAACAAACAAAAAGCGATAGACAAAACATACCTGCGGGAAGATCACCCATAGGGGGTTTATTCACCTGTTTAACAGGCGAGCCTTTGATGCCGGCTAAACCAGGTAAGCCATAATTCACCCGCGTTAGTCATGATTATAGTGACTGGAAAAAGTGTACACACAGCCGATAGCCCCTCTGCCTACTTGTTCCGTTGTGAGAGGAGCGACTTTGTCGACAAGAGAATAAGTGTTCACAATAATGTAACACTCTCCTGTTTCAGCATCCTCTCGGACGAAAGAATGTATGATGGGTGGCAGACCACCAGAACCCTTCTCCTCTATACCAATGGATAATATCAGTTTGGACCACAAAGTCATAGAAAGGGATATACGTACTATTCAAAGCCTCCAGTCTCATTTTCTCCAAAAACCACAATGTGTCCTGAGGAAATTTGCCCCACCTGCTTACATCGGAGGGCAAGCCGCTGATATCACGTAAGGCAAATTGAAATTTGAATTTAGTGATTAAGTCCTCGTTTATCTAAAGTAACAAGTTAATGTAACGGATAATGACAATGAATAAATAAATAAAAGAAAAATATCAAAGAACAAAGAAACATACCAATTGTGTGTTAAACTCCAGATTCCCATAGGGATCCAATTTAGACCAATGTATTTCGCGGTCTACCAAACCGACGAATCGCACGATGCGGAGCTGAGTGCCGTTAGTTCCAGCTTGAGTCCACTCGTAGCATCTGAGCTGAGGATTCATATATACTTCGAAACTATCAAGATATTCCTCGGTGATGATGGACGTAGGTGCAGAATAGATACGGGTTATGGCATGCTCGATAGCACGCAAATCGTGTGCGTTAGGTACATTGGTGCCATAGGCATAGGCAACATCGTCAACGTCGGGGGGAAGAGCATTCTGGATAGCGACCGGCAATGGGGTTGACATAGCTAAGAGGGAGAGTAGCAACTCGAGATGAAAGGCAAGCAGTTGGGTTGTCAGATACTGGAACCCGGGCTGGTATTTATTAAGCTTGCATGGCCTGAGCGTCTTGCCAAATATATCGAATGATCCTCCTCCATGCAGAGAGCCATTGCCGCAAATCGCGATGTTTCTGAAAGTCGCATGAGAAACCAATCACAAGATAAAGCCTCTTGGGTGGAGATATAGAAAAAAAAATTCGAAGGGAAAAGAAAGCAAAATAGAAAGACACTCATGATGGAGCCGGACACCCAATGCAGGAAAGGGCAGTGCACCCCTGTTCAAGGCATGTGGTACGGCGCGGGGATATAGATCAAGATGTTCGGTGTACGAACACCTGAACCCCCAAAAGCCCATCCAGTTAGCGCATCCTCGGTGTTCCGGCGAGGAACGCCGCGGTTCATCACACTGTCGTAATCCCAAATAATATCCTGATCAAAAAGCTTAGCAGTATAATGATTCATAGAATGATATATCACACTTGATAATGCATAGATACAGCGCTCACCGTTTATATCAATCATTATTGTACTGTCCATGACTGTAGGTAGGGATACATCTAACATGAGGATTATCAGAGCCGGTGTAGAGACAAAGTAAGAGGGCCTACATGGACAGTTAGGAGATGCGCATTGGCGAGAGGACAAGCGTTGAAAATACATGGCATCAATCCAAGTTTGAGTTGAAATTTTATCTCGTTCCACCATTTCAAGTGCTGACAGAAGGCCACCATAGCAATATAAGGTTATGCACCCCAAAGGTTCGTGTTGTGATATAAGTGGTGCGCACAAAGAACATGCTACAGCAGGTTGTTGGTACATCATTGCCTTAAAGGTTAATTCAACCAGGTGACACGCGAAAACCATTGCAGGGCCAAAGCGAGGAAAGTCTCTGGGATAGTGGCTGGATATATTGTCCCTCCATGCATCTCTAATAGAATTTGAAACATCAGCGTAGTGATCATAATTAGTTGATTCAAGGATTCTCAAATGAGAAAACAATGTTGATGACAGAGGCGACAGTTGGGCTAGGAAGTTGCGATGAGACACAGGCATTGATGTCACTGCACATCGAATAGCTATTAGAACTGCATCATATGCACAAGACCAATTAGAAGAATCCCAACGACAACTGGGGTAATCCAAAATATGTAAAGGTTGCTGTCGCACAGGACGGATGGGAATAAGTGAATCTTGTTGCGGCATTGGGCATTTCAAGCTGGGCATCACCAGTTCATCAGCTTTAGATACAGAAAGGATAGTAACAATGTCATCTTTTTGAGGCATTGTGAGATTGACATTGGGCCTATAAGGGATGTCGCCTTTGGAGACATGTGAGGGCTGCATTGGGCGTTTCAGCATGGCGCTAAGTGGAACATCAACTTTAGCTACGATCTTTTTCTTCTGTCGAGGCTTTCGTTGTACTTTTGGAACAGTGTCCAAGGAGATGCTAGGATAAAAAACTTGTGAGGCTTCAGTTTCCGGGCAGGGAACAGTTTTAACATCACCCGTTATAAAATTATGCTTCAGCAATGTATTGTGGAAAAGAGCTTCCAAACGACGAATTTCCATAACAAGATCTGCATCTAACGGTTTGTTAAGATGTGCAATGGTCACAGGCTGTGTAATGAACAGACCGTGACGTGACATGGCACGTGACGCAGCAACATATGCGGCATGACCCCCTTCTGTCAAATCAGCCATGATGCGTAACAGCGTCTTTCCCTGTGCGGAATGTCCTGTAACAGCAAATGCGGGTTGCAGAGGTATCTGAAGTCGTTTAAACCTGATACGTTGCGATTTACGATTATCACCAATAACATCTCTAATGGTAATTGTCCACGGAACAGCAACAATGTTTATCCAACCCTGCGGAAGACCTGGTAACTTTACCGGACTATTAGGAAATTTAACTAAGACAGACTTTGCGTAGGTATATCCATAATCACATACAGCCGTATTCACCCGCATGACCATTCCCTGGCAACCGTTGGTTATCTTCAGATCAGTCATGTTCTTTCCCTTGAAGATGACGGGCATGCCTTCATACAAAGGTACAATTCCGGGTTGGTAATTTCTTAGACTCGAAAAATCTCGTTCTAACAGATGTTTTCTAACAGTTGCATTCATAACTCCATCAAGAACGACATCATTAGCTGCACATGGGAAAAGTTGAGGTGTGTTAGGACCAGTGGTATTTGCTTTCGCTTTTCTATAATTGAGTCATTGTCTAAGTTTATTAGTACCATTTGCAATACATCGAGTGTTAAATAAATCAGCGTCCGCCTGTGTACAGATACGTCTGCCTAAACGCCATACGGCCTCTGCATATTCTGGGTCACCTGCCATACGATGCTGTTCTTGGAATTCAACCACAGTATCAATTGTTTTCCATGCCAATCGTCCCATACGTCTTGTAAGTTCGTCTACAGCTTCTCTCTTTTTGTTAGCTCTCTGCACCGGTTTATATAACGCAGATCCAGTAACAGGACGATATTGCAGGAAGTCGCCTGCAAATATAACACTTATACCACCAAACCACTCATTTGGCCGCTCCTTAGCGTAGCGCAATACATGATCGATTTCACAAAGCAACTGCTCACTTAATAGTGACACCTCATCCAATAATATGAAAGATATGTTACGCCATTCATCCCTTAATTTTTTATTTATTTCTGACATTGATATAAACAGCTGGGTCTTCGGCAGGTTCCCCTGGTTGACGATTTCCTTTACTTGGATTAGCATTCACAATCCTAATACCAAACCCATTATGGATAGTAGTCCCATTGATTAAAGCGGCAGCTGAACCTGTAGGGGCTAAATATCTTATAATGTGTCCACACCCATATGAAGTCATCAACGCACTCACTGCTTGAATTACATGTGTTTTTCCTGTTCCACCGGGACCAGTCATCATCATACGAAGAGGGGGGGGGGGCATTGTTAAGCATTTTAGCGGCATTCAATTCAGCAAGAAATTGATTAGCAATAATGTGGTAAGCTATCCATTGCCGCGTATTCAATTTATACTCAGTGCCTATTCGTTCTAGCCTCTCTTCTGGGGTCTCGTTAGCAGGTATCTTATTACTATCTGGAATGGAAGAGGGTGTGTCCTTATTAAATGAAGTATTGTTGATATCAATACCAAGTTCTGTATATGCCTGTGCTGACACGGTGAAGTTAAAGTTTTTTCCGATCAGATCAACATCCTGAGGATTGCTAGATGATGCATTCTGTTGCTCAGGATTTAATTTTCGTAAGCGCGTAGCCTCTAATCTATCAAGTTGTTTTTTAGTCTCTTTTGCCCACGTGGTCAGGTTCTTATCAGTAGGAGCTGTGATATGTGACGGCAAGTCCCTGTTTAAGTCATCAAATACAAGAGCTGGGTTACGAAACCAACCAGAACATTCATACTCCAACATCTTGGCTCTCAATTTTAAATCGGAAGGTGAATATATCTTTCCGAACGTGTTCACATCAATCACACTGTCATCCATAGCAAATGAATCGGCTAATGCCTCATGAGTTAGATCTGATGAGGCTTTACTTGCAGCAGCCCACTTCCGTAGTCGCTCTGCATCCCTCTCGTCCTCACATTCATGAATGGCCTCCCAATTCTTCATAATGGTCATACTTAGGCTATTAAAAGAATATGCTTGGTAAGCAATCTCTAACGATTCACCTATGTGCAATAATGGAACATGGATGCTGAACGGCTTAAGATGAGCAAGTACGAAGCGAAAATATTTATCACTAGTTGTAAGACGAGGGATGGACAAACCAACAACTCGAGGTACAAGTTCATTATCAGGTACATCTGCATTGGGATCTGTATGCAAAATTATCTGATGACTGCTATGCAAAGGATGCTGGCTTAAAAGATCGAACTTGGGATAAACTCTATTATGGTGTTCTGCGTTTAGGGGAACGGCAGCAGTGGACCGTTTCTGTATTCTGGTGCAGCGCACAAAGTCAAAAAAATTCAAGAAATCCAAATCGCTTGAACGATACAAATAGTCCTCAATTTGCGTCGAATCATTAAAAGTCCCATCCTCTTGTATTCTCAATCTTAAGGTAATATCTTCGATGTCACTGGGCTTCTCTGCCTTAGACGTATGTGAGGTGTCAGAATGCACACTTTTAGAATATACAGTATCACCATCATTGTCTGCTTCGGACTTAATGGATTCAACGTCGTCATCAGATTCATAACTTTTATCGCAATTGTCAGGGTAAGTTGCATTTACATATTTGAGCAGAAGTGACGACAACATAGGTACTGTTTTGTGAGACGATATGGAATCAGGCGAGCCTCGGATTATACGACCAACTTGTTGTCCGTGTACTTGTTGTTGTCCAATAAATTGTGAAAGACATTTATGCAAAAGAACATGAGCAGCATCGGACGAGGACTTGTTGTTGGTATCTGGCATCTTAGCGACAGCGTTGGATAATAAAGATAATGTCTGGTAAGTTTTCAAATCCATTTTAGTGATATAATCTGTAATGTAGAACATAGCGGCTTTTGCACCCTTCCCAGACAATATACAGCGGACATCGTGATTATGACGACACATGACTAATATATAAGGATTGTGATAATTCACTGTAGAATCACGGCATAGGAGCACGACAGAGTTAGTCTCTTCATCAAAATATGAAGCCTCCACAATCTCGTGAGGAAAGAGGAAGTGACAATTGGTCTCATTGCTATATTTATGGCACACATCACGGCACGTATGACGCTGCAAAGACTCTCCACAAGCCTTAAGTTCGGTCACGAAAACGTTATCCCAATCATCAATATCCAGATGGGGTGGTCGCTGTGCTCGAGGTTCAAATGTCTTATCAATCGCAAAATCAACATCAGGCAAGTCATGTTTGATAATCTGTTCAAAGAATGCGAAAAAGCGTGTTTTGAAATCTTCATCTGTTTTAAATTTTTGATGCAAGTCAGTAGGATTCATGCCACCATCTAGTCAAATGAGAAAGTGACCATGTAAGCATCCTCTTTCGGTGAACTCCGTTGTACCATAATACACTCTAATGTGTCCAAACAGTCCTCCATTTTCTGAACTTTTGCGAGAGGCACTAACCCAGCCCATAAGATGCTCAAAGAATGTGTCAATACAAAATTGAAAAAAATCAGCGGCAGCAATAGGATCTTTTGCCAAACGATGTGCTCGTTCCGTTGGCTCAGCTAACTCAGGGAAACGTTTACTCAAATCAATTTCCTCATCGCCAAACATGACTTGGAAAATCGGACTGTGGACAGGATTGGGATTCATTGTAAGATATATGTGAGGTAATCCAAAGAGTGTTGTATATGATCGTATCTCATTCCTCAATAACAATTTACTCGCTTGAGACCCAGGTATCTTTGTGGCGATAGTGTTCACATTTTTTAACAAGTCGAAGACATCACGTTGTTTTGGAGACAAGTCATTGTAAGGCTGCTCTCTCTGAAGATGAATTGCAACCGACTTAATTAGATCCGCAGAGAGTCCACACAGTTTCTTTGCCACTGACTCAAAGTTTGATTTCTTCACCGTGAAATAGGTATGCAAATGGGCTGTTCGTCGTTGAATGATATTGAAGATAACAAACATAAACACATTATGATACCTGAAAGATCGATCAGTGATATCAAAATAGTAATTTGTTTGCACCTGCAAGCTGAGAGTGACTTGTCGAGAGGGATCTTCAAAACCACCTATGCCGTAAGGATACAAAGTGGGATACATGCCAGGCATCAGAGATGGATTATTATATTCTGGAACGGCATCTCCCATATGAACAACTAAATCAGGTATGGCGTCATTATGGTGCTTATCATCCAGATCAGAAGACATAGCGAATGCCAAATTTTTAAGAGCAGCCGCAGTATACGTTCTAGCTGCAATATGATCGCCCTCAGGATCAGAGACACCCATTTTTTCAATATATGTGCTATCAACACTATCAGGACCCGGGTTGAAGCCTTCGCTTGGATGTTCCTGAATTTCAGCAGTCTCATTGTTAAATTGTGTATCAGGATCAATGCTCGAATTTACAATAACTGACTCAGCAAGCCCAGGCAATATATCATTCTCTGGGTATTCATCCATAATATCTTGTCGAAGGGGAATGTCACGATACAGAATGTTATGTTCACGTAACCAAAGAAGGAAATCCCAAATTTTCTGCTTGCGAACAGCAAATACATCGCCGATTTTACTAGGATCAAACTTCGCTTGACTGACAAAAACGACACTAAGCATTCCATTAACATCGGCAGGTGCACGAGGTAAAGACTCAGCAGTGGAAAGAAAGTTCATCTGGTGCGCACATGTATTTCCTTTAAATTTTCGTGGCAATGTATCAGATGTTGACTCAAACAATCTAGTGACATGAGAAGTTGTCCGGTATAGTGAACAAGCTGATTCCTCCACCCAAGTCAAATCACGGAACTGGACAGGCAAATGACCTCTGTATAGACCATTTTTAAGAGCAAATTTTGGCATTTTACACTGTGCAAGAGATGACTTACACTCGCTGCAAAGATCAATGATGAATGATGCATCAACGGACCTAACGCCCTCTTTTGCTAGCATTAAACTGTCTAGAAGAGGATGATGGAAGGTAAATTGAGACGCATCATCACCATGTACACAATGACTAATGATGAATGGGTCGGTCAACCGAAGTAACTCCAGATTAAGGGGTAACTCCTCACAATCAGCAGGGATGGATAGCTCCACTAAGGTCGAACCATACTTTCTACGGCTGCAAGAGGCACAACAATTGGGCATCTTCCATTTGGTGGCCTCATAATAATCACGACAACAAGAAAGTATCACGTCTTCAGGTACGAGCTGTGGCCATTGCTGACGACGCTTATTCTCCCTGGCCTGTTTGGCAGCATTATCCGAAACATGGTTTTCTTTCCTGACTACCTTTTTATAAGTTTTCCGGTCAAGCTGCGCATTGCGAGAAAATTCGGTGAATATCTCTGTACCGTATCGCAGTTTTAGTAAGGCACTTAGAATGATTTCCTTACTATCAGACTGAACAGTATTTGCAGGATCACTTGTATATAATTTGTCCAATAAACTTTCCAAAGAGCAAGATTCTAAATGTTCACAATAAACCAAAATGTCATCATGCAATGCAGTCGCCAATACTAGGCGATCGGGTCTCCAGCGAGATTTAGGGATCATGAGAAGGAGATCAACACATACACGCTGCAAAAAGGGCAAGGACAACTTAGCAATATTGCCAATTTGTATACGGTGATCAGTATGTAACCAAGGAATACCATGTGGAACACAGGGGAAAGCCTCATATATCGGATCACACCAGGCACCCTGACCACTAAGCAAAGGAAAGAACGTAGAGCCATACCGAGTCTGGAAGAAACAAAGTGCAATTTCGGATTCAGAGAGAGCAGCTGCATTACAAAAAAGGCCGACACGAGGAGACAGATATTCGATGATGGTGACAATTTGATCCCGAGACATAGTAGATATGCTCGCAGAATAGGATATAAAATCTTGCATTATAAGTTTCGTGAAATCTAATCTGGTATGTTTACCGATCTCAAATGTGGGGTCGAGTTGTTGAACAAAAAGTTTCAGTTCATTGCGGCCAAACGCAGATATAGAATCAAATACCATATATTCGTTGATAGGCAACCAAGGGGGTATGAACATGGAGGTCATACTAAGGTAAAGTAAAAGGTATTAGACAACAGTTAACATCGATAGTAACATGAGAAGGAGAGGCAGTAAGACGAGAAGGCAATAGGCAATAGGCAACAATGAGGATATTGGACGATAATGTGAAGAGACAGACACAAGGATAAAAAGGAGGCAAGTGTATCAGTAATGGAATTCAAGCAGAAAGAACGAGGAACTCACATTGCACAGGAAACACAGCTTAGGGAACAGAATCCTCGTTTGTAAAGGAGAAATGTGGAGGAATGGGAAGAACGATGTTTGAACTAAAATGAGTGTTTTGTCCCTTTATATATGCAGGGGATAGGATAATATAAGGATTTTCTCACAAGGACAAGAATAGCAGAGCACGCGGAAACAAGGGGGAGATAATGTGATGACTGCGACAAGTTGAATAATTAGGGATCATGAAAATAAGCATAATTACGCAAAAAGGAATCCAAAATCACAGGACAGCGAATAACGAGAGTGGAGAGAGAATGATAATGATAAGCGAATGATTTCACGTCCGGAATTAGTAAGATCCTAAGGCACGGATCTGCAGCTAAATCATACTGTGTCCTCCCATAAAACCCTCGTACTAAAAATAACTTCGCTAACGCTCGTTTTTTTAGAAGTCGGGGATCCCCTTCTTTATTCGTCAATGAGCCCACTGAGACCCTTGTGCCTATGACCGTGACATGACCCACCTCCGAATCTGAAGCACGAACAAGCAGCTGACTAAGCGGCTGCGGCTACGGCTTCTTTTATAAGGTCCGAATCTGGATGCGGTCTGGAAAGACTATTTCTGAAAGTCTGGTCTATAACTAAAATGTATTACAGTGTACCCCTCGTCCTGCAGGGATACGTACCAGATGGTGGTCTATGCTGGGGAATTAGAACTCTGCAGCTCAGAAAATCAGAAAATGCTATCGGAGTGATGTTGAAAATGAACCGGGTGGGCAGGCCGTGCAGGGTAGCCATGCATAGTCTACCCAATTTTTTCTGTCAATAAAGAACTAATAGAAATAGAGTAATACACTGGATAGTTATATCTAGTACAGAAACCCTGAGTTAGTAGTCGATCGTTATGGGTCGGCTATCGGGCGGGCGCTCGGCCGCACACGGCAGTCTACTATGATTCCAGATTCCATCGAATCACAGAATAAACCAACGAAGAACAGCAACAAAATCTTGAAATGCATGAACGACTTATCAAATCAGCACTCTCGTTACCAATTAATTTCTTTTTTCTTAAATACGCAAGAGAAAATGTCAGTAAAAATATAAAGGGCTGCTCCAAATACAGTACTCCATAAGCTCAACTTCTACTCGAAAGTCGGGTTCAAGCTGCTTAATATGTCTTATAGATGTTTCCCATTATAGCGTTTTCAAAAAACCTTGCCCATTGCCACAAAAATGTGTCTCGAATAAATGGTACGAATAAATAGTAAAAATGATATTTGATTGATTATCCCAGTATTTTCATTTGTTTTGTGGCGAACAGCGGGGTGCACAAAAATTACGCAATGACAAGGTTTTCCTGGAAACGCTGTAAAGACCTTGGAACTGGATCACCCTGCTGGTAAGTCAGCTGTTAAAAATCTCTCGCTCATGGCGTTCCGCGCATATATTTTTTGCTGAGAGTTGTAGAAGACTTTGAAAAGAGGAGGTAAGCTAATAGTTCCCCCTCATCTGGAAACCTCTCTTTTTACTCTTAGGAGAACTATATGACTCGATGACTGCTTCGCACTTAGAATGGCCTCAGCTGCACTCATGCTATTCAGCAAGCAGGATTTGAATTTCTAATATTTGAGTGTGTCCTCCCACATTTACGTCTTTGCCGCCGCCTTAGCTTCACTGTTGTCTGACTACAGTCAGAATATGAGATCTGGAAGACTCATAGACCTATGTATACCTCGAGTTATGCCTGCTCATATTATGGTATTTCTCCCATTGTTTCCAAAACAGACAGAATACTCAACTCACTTGGCCATTCCACATCACCTATTCAGCCTAGAGTAGTTCCATTACCTCCGGGCCAACTTATATATTTGTGGCCACAATCTACCATCTATAGTCACATTAGTGAACAGACCAAAGTAAATATAATTCGCTGCTTCCCGCAGAAGGTGGTCTTCGGGGTACAAGATGGAGCGGCTGTGGTCCACACATTTGGTGTGAAGTGCCGCCGTCGCTTGCTGTTAGCCGACTCATAACGATCGACACCTAACTGAGAAAGCCTATTTTGGCTGCCAAGGACTGCTGGAACCACGAGGATGGACGGTTCTGGAGTCAAATTGCAACCTGATATTATATATCTCGGAAGATGTAAGAAATGTATCATTACCCAATTAGTTAAATTGTGTCCGTACTCATGCATGGATATCTTGCAGGGACATTCCCCGATGTCTATGCGGAGATGTGGGCTGATATGGGCGGATGCAGATAACTCTTAGTCAGCTGCTTGTTCGTGCTTCAGAGTCCCCACGTCCTGCGCCCTCAAGTATCCCGGTCTAAATCCCGCAGCCATCCAGCCTTACTTTATCTAATCTATGCAGCACATGCCGCCCATGATTATCTTTACAGTCAGAGAAATTACTGGAAATCTTAAGCTGTTTCAGGATTGTTTTACAATTATTTGAACACTATATTCAACAATTCTAATTTTAAGTGAAGATGTGAAGATCTTCCATGGACATTTAGCATAGGAGCCCATATGGAGCCACAAAAGGAATAAAAAATATGGTATATTCAAATTGTGCTCAGTACGGTCCATGTCAGTGCCGCCGGCAGCTCATATATGGAAGGAACATGAATGAACCTGAATTTTTACCAGTTACCTATTACTGATCATCACCTTAGAATATCTTGCTGGATATTTGATGGCTTTATATTCCATCCCTCCCGCCGCTCTCTAAACCGTCAGGAGGTGACACAAGTCTGTAATGACGTAACAACCCTGATCTGGGCGCCTATCCTAGCTATAAACTAGCACCCAAGCTTGGGAATGTTTTCACATGAATTAAATTTTTCATTCAATTTTCTGGAGTTATTGCTTTTACTCCAAGATTTTTCAGATATTCCCTTTATTGAAACATTTTCTAACAGGACAACAGGTGACTTACCCATACCTGTTTCTTTTAGCCCTGGTTTTAGCATGTGGCTTTCTGTAACGGCGTGACCTCAATGTCACTTGGTTCGTGCTTTGATATCGGACTCACAGTCATTGGCTCTTCGCGTAAACAGAATTCATATGATTAACGGCTAATTCTCGGAAGCGAAAGCTTTGCTTTCCTTCCAATCACATGTATTTACTTATGTCTCTCGGAAGTGAACGCATTGCTTTCCTTCCAATTATGTTTATATGATTTATATTTATGGTAACTAATGACTCGGAGTCCTTCTTTACTTACTAACACTTTGACTATGTATGACTCGAGAGGAAGTGACTAAGCAGTGTAGAAGTAGTATAAAAGGACCCGTTTTGCATGTAGATACTCAGCTTTCTTGAATACGAGACTTTACACCCACTCTACTGGTTTAAATATCTCTATTTAAGAAACTCTAACGAGGGACTTAGCTTTACAACAAGCCTAACCCTTACACTTTCCAATGGCAATATGTTCAAGAGGCAGGCAATCCTCCACTGCCCCCTACACCCACCTCCTCCTTGATTTTTCCATGGAATTCTTGTGCCTTTATTTCTTACTGTGAATAATTTTCTTAGTTACTAAACTCATATATTAATAGTTCCTTGCAGGTATATGGCCAACTCACAGCAGTTGCTTGAGAGTTAAATATCCCAAGTACTACTGGTCATTGCATCTATCTGCTGATCCAGGAGAATGGTTTTCATCATAGTATTAATGGGTGCTTTGGATCTAGAAAGCATTTCCACTCAACCCAATCCTTGGCAGTCGTATGCTTCAAGCAGCAAGAGACTACATCATTCGTCTCAGTGTCCAACAGAAGACAAAGACCGGTGAAACCATCACAAGTATACCCCTTATCCAAAGGCAGGTTACCATTATGTTGAGTTTTGCACATAAAGGGTGAGAACTCTTGATGTGCTTAGACCATCAAATTCCTTCGAATGATCGAGACAAAAAGACCTTGCTACACTGATTGCAAACTCACGGACCAAGTGATACATTCTTTCCACCTCACTATTTCTCTATCCTCTAACATATCTTCATCTCATGAATGTCATCCGGGAATGAGTATAGCAAAATCAGCTTCTTTGCTTCCATGTTCGATCTTGCGACCTTGCTCCTCGCTGTACATGTCACCGGAGTTTCCTCGGCGTCGCTTTGTACAGAGAATTACGTGCAACTTTAAGGCATGGAAAGTAGTCCAAGTTTTTTAATACAATTTTTTGCGCTGTGTGCAGAGACAAATTTTGGGACACATTATTATGGAGTATACACTGAAAGGAGAAATTTGATCATTGAAAAATTATGCTTTTGCACTGCACTGACATCGTCAGCATAGCCTCTAAATATAGCTGCGCACCAGATCTGTCTGGTAAGTATACTTCTCGGGCATTCCTTCTACCGGATGTGCAGATATATTATTAGTAAGATGAACTACTATTGAGTATCATCATCGCAAAACAGAAGCTCACTTTCTTCCGCTTCCTCGCTGAGCCCTAACCCTCACTGTTCTTATATCCTCTAACGTATACCGTCTTGTGGAGGCGGAGGTATACCAAGAAATTTTCAATTCAGTGAGGAAGCGGAAGAAAGTGAGCTTCTGTTTTGCGATGATGATACTCAATAGTAGTTCATCTTTCTAATAATATACCTGTATATCCGGTAGAAGGAACGCCCGAGAAGTACTTACCAGACAGATCTGGTGCGCAGCTATATTTAGAGGCTCCGTTGACGATGTCAGTGCAGCGCGAAAGAATAAATTTTCTAGGATCAAATTTCTCCTTTCAGTGTTGTACTCCATAATAACATGTCCCGAAAATCTGTCGCTGCGCACAGCGCAAAAAATTGTATTAAAAAACTTGAACTACTTTCCATGCCTTAAAGTTGCACATGAGTCTCTGTACTGAAGCGATGCCGAGGAAACTCCGTTGACATGTATAGCGAGGAGCAAGGTCGCAAGATCGAACATGGAAGCCGATTTTGATATACACTTTCCCGGGTGACATTAATGAGATGAAGGTTCAATGTCTTTTGATGGGATTTTTTCTGTTGATTGGATGGGTGTATTTAAATGATAGGATGTTGCATATCGAACAAACAGACGATTCCCTCCACTCCAGCTCTTTACCGAGTCAACTTCCGTATCATCTCAACTAGCGATGCCACCCACTGACGGTGCTGGAGATCCTAATAGCGTGGGCTTGCAGATTACGAAGTGTGAGTCCGTGGTTCTTTGCTACTCTCCGTCCAATTAAAATCAAGCTGAACTGTTTCGATTTGGGTATAGTCTTTCCGGCTGAGAAGTCCGCGGTCGCGGCGACTGCGTTTCTCGTTTACGATTATTGTATGTTACTTAGCTGATTAGCCATAAGAGTCGAGCCAAGACGAGTTCACAGTGTTGGTGTTTGATGAAGAGGTATGGGAGCTCTAGATGCCATTGAACAATTCGTTTGATGGTGGGAATTTGGAAATCAGGTAGCATATGTATGGACGCGAAAATGGTCGAGAGGTCTGGTTCTATACGTTGTGGTAAGGTTCATTGTATTCCCTCTTTCAAATGGCTTCTGAACTGCTGTTGCCTAAGAACCGGTACTTCGGAATATTTGCGATGTTATTCTACGTTATTGGTGAGAGTTACGTTTCCTCGTCTCCGCCAGTACGCACTGACCAAGTCTAGTCACGTCTATAAATGTTCTTCCGAATGTGGTGCGTGCCATCTCTTTCCAGAACAATACTTGCCGCTGTGGCTCAATTTTGCCTCGTAGTTGTACGTTAACTTAACTCTGGATGTGGAACTGACGCGGTTGATTGACAGATCTTAATTACGCAGCTGTAAAGGATTTCACCTATGGCATACTACATCGTTAGTACCTCCAGTGTAATGCCCATTTCAGTTATTTCAGCTACTTAATCTCTGACAGAGTGGTTCTCGCGATTCTACTGGCTGAAAGTGCGTCACCTATATATTTCATTTTCGTCATGTGTTCCGATACTGTTATGAACTCCAGTTATTCTTATTTCACGAGCACGTAATTCAGATTTCCTGTCATGTTTTAAAGCTTACAGTTTTCTATGTAGATATATATCGTCTACGATAAAAGCAAGACACTTCTTACCCTGTTATCAGTTCTTTTTGTCGCAGAAATTGTGGCCTCAATAGTTCTTGCCGATACGGGTCTCCCAAAGAGTACGTAAAAAT
The DNA here is from genome assembly GCA_000827215.1 of Sphaerobolus stellatus SS14. Classification (NCBI taxonomy): domain Eukaryota; kingdom Fungi; phylum Basidiomycota; class Agaricomycetes; order Geastrales; family Sphaerobolaceae; genus Sphaerobolus; species Sphaerobolus stellatus. The sequence goes on along the minus strand of KN837441.1, from coordinate 7,940 downwards.
AACCTACTCAGACGTGATTATAATCGAATTCTGCAGCTGCATCAATTCCACAAACCTATATCCCCCTGTGGACAGGCTGTCATTATACCAGCCCAACTCCGCCGCATTACTTTACGACTTGGATTCCAGCCCTGCTGTTCGAAACTCTTCTGTTCGGGTTAATGCTTCTCCGTGGCTGGCAAATCTACAAGAATAATGGGCTTTCGTCGTTGCTTAAGTCCCTTATTGTGGATAGGTGCCTACCTCCGGTTCCATTGAGTATAGAAGGCAATACGTAAGTCCTGATTCTCGATGATTTTCATTCTTTTAAATAAGTTTCCAGATGCTTGATTGGCTAGAACTTCCCTTTGAATCTGCCAACCAAATTTGTCCCTTTGTAAGCTTAATCATTGTCTTTATTAATTTGCACCTAATAGATACGTAGAGAATCATGGGTGGCCTAGTCGCAGCTCTCCGATGGACTCGCGAAGGAGGCCCTTACATTGAGCTTATCAATATGCGGTTTTTCGATTCTCCCATAGCTTATCTTGCTCATTATGTTGATGTGCATGAATACGGAGCATACCTGAAACTTATAGGGAAGTTAAGCTTAGCACAGCAGTCAAGCACAGGAACTTTCGCCGTGTCATTTTCCCTTTTTTGGAAAGTGCCTTGTCCAGGTGGCGAAGAGGCAGCGAAAGACATTGTGATGCTTAGACATAGTTTAGCGGCACCCGACGTTTACGCAAGACCTCTACCGGTACATAGGGAGATGATGACGAATTTCATGAATTATCACATAGGCGCTCTTTGGCTAGTAGCGTAGCATACAAAGTTGTTACCACGTACTGATATTGTTCTCATGTACGATACAAATGTGGCTGATTAAATGAAATGAAAATTTTTGTCTTAGTTGAAATATTCTTGGCCATATATTTCATCGTTCTCGACCTCCGCTGAAGCGCAGCATATGGACAAAAGTACTGAATACACTCCAGGAAGGCATGGAGCATTAGAGAAATCTCCTAAGGAGAAATCATTAGCATGATTTAGGTTGATGACTCTGTTAAGAATAAAACAACCTTGTAACGTAAAATTGTTGTCTACTTGATTCTGAGTGGACGTGATACTTGTAGTCTTGAGTCTTGGTGAGGCTCTCACTGGTTGAAAGAAAGATGTGAGCTCATATACAATGCATAAATTTAAATAGCATAAAATACTGGTTTCGGTATTCTCAACGCTCTGCCAGTAGTTCTTAATTGCGCGAAGTAAATTCAAAGGCCTTGATAGGACTCCCAAGACTGTACTCTCTTCCTTGTCATCCTCGAAGAAGGATGGAAGATCTACAGAACGGCCGCCAAAAGATGTTAAAAGAGTTTTAAGGTCAACTTGTGAGACACTTACTGCCGAGAGGATCGACTACGGTGCATGCTTTATCTGTTGCTGACTCTGAGACTGGGCCAGTTTCTTGTGAGAATAATGTAAGTAAGAGTCTAACGAAACAGTTAATTTCCTTACGAAAGCCTTCTTCGTTGCTACAAACCAAGCGATCATCATCATTTAACAATCTTCCTGCTTGACTCGGTGTATTGGTGGAAGTAATAACTGGACATCAAGTTAGTGATATCATTTATGCAATATTTGGTACGCATGTAGGAGGAAGCTAACGTACAGGGATGTTCATAAGGTTCGTGCAGCATGGGGCTATGAAGCTGGGGATCGATGATGTCTCCCTCATGGTCAATCGCATACGGTGAGGTTGTTTCGGGACGCGCGGGGAGACTATGAGAATCCGGGTTGATGATGTTGTCCTCATTGTTAATAGCGTACGGTGTAGTTGTTTCAAAACGTCCGGAGTGACTGTGGGAGTCGTCATCATAATCTGATAGAACTGATCTCAGTATATGTCATAAAGCCTGTCTAGCAAGTATAGTATGCACCTTCCTGTTCAGCGATGTCGAAGAGATCAAGAGGTGAAACCTGTCTATCGAGCTCATCGCAACAGGCTTGGGAAATCATTTCTCTGATAACTTGTGCAGGTTTTGGTTAGACAAAATAACCTTCCAGCAGAGCTTATACGTACTCCCGATGCTTTTGCCTTCTGAAAGTGGAGTGGTCTCTCCGTGGGTACTTGAACGAATGGCAGTTTCAATTGCACTTGCGTCGCAACTGTTCGGACGGGATATACCCGTGCTTGCGAGTCCTTTGAGCTCGGAGAGAGCGGTCTCCAAGTCCTTGTCAGACGGGGCGGGTCTATCGTTTGGGGAAAGGTTGTGGAAGAGCATAGATTGAGGGGATAAGGAGCAAGGGGGGATGGCTCCCAAACGATGATGTTGTTGATATCAAATGAGGGGGTGTTTTATGAATGGCATGTAACCGAGAAGAGCGAAAGGGTGAAAATTTCGAGCGTCAGAAGGATATGTCCCAGGGTTTTGGGAGATTTACTATTCTTAACGCTTTAGATGCAGAAGCCGAGGTATTGGTAGTTTCCGTTGGAGCGGCTGATCGAACATTATCACATAAGGAAAGATTACACTTACTAAAGTGTTCACCGTCAGCCCAATGGGCCGTCAGAAGCGACCATGATAACACACCTTTATGCAACTCAGCATTTCTAGTATTTCCAGATTCTCAAGCTTCTCAAGCTTTATCTCGGCTTCTGCAATCAGAAGTCACAAAGAACCACGCCATTAAATAACGTTCACCAGCTATCTGAAACGCCCGTCGTAGACACGCCAGGAATCCTGGTAAGCCCACAGTATATGTTTCGTGTTTGGCCAAGAATGACTCACCTATACAATCACCGAAAAGGGGAGAGAAAGTATAGGCTTCAGCCTCACATTTGACTTAGAGATGAAGCATATGAGTTGAAAACAGGCAACGTAGATTCTCAAGACTTGACGTACGTGTCAAATTTGAAGCTGGTCTCTGATATTGGCTCAAACTTGACTTATATTCCTTCCTTGAGATCACGAAAGGATCTTTATTATTGGCTCACTGTACAGAAGGTTAATGAGCTCATAAACTGAGAAGATAGGATACCGACGAATGGTATCCAGCTCATATAGTGGATTCCCGAGACCATCCCAACCTAAGGTGTAGTTATTTGTTTGCCGTTGGACTGAATGTGCTTAGACTTGAAACGGTTGTTTTCTGCAGATATACAGTGTTCTTTCTAAGTAGATTTATTACATATTGCTATCTTACCTCTTATCAAGACCATCAGAGTCTACCCCAGTGGGTAGTGAACCATGTGATGGACGTAATTCGACAATTGCTTGATAAAGCATATTAACATTCAATAGGAGTGTATATTGCTTTTGAATCCCGCAGTTCCTGGGCTATATTCGAAATTATCGGCAGTGGGGAGGGGTAAACGTTAGATTAAAGCAGCCTGAGTAAGTAAGCACATACCAAGAATATTAGAGCCTATCATAACGGATTTTCATAGTATAATCATCGGCCCATATTTTACAGTGGAGTTTGTCTCCTGATTCCTACTTTGATATCGGAGAATATTGTTTAACTGCTGGGGCAGTAGACTAATACAATCCGCGGACTTGGCGGTCTAATTTAAAGGCAATTATTCTATATAAAACATTATGGTCTTCTGTTTAACTCACTATATTGTATAGTTGTGAGACAGAGCTTCCTCTTACTGACATTAGTCGTTATTTGGCTACTTCAAGTTGGAATGGTCCAAACCTCCATCTTGCGAAATTTAAATCGATGGATTAGCTTGGAAAACGGACTAAAGATTATAGGCATACTCAGCATTTAGCTCCACTGCAGTTGACCGTTATTCTTCTTTGGCATTCTCCAACTGAAAGTTGGAAAGTTTTATGTCAACGTCCAATTGAAATTTTCATGTCGACTTTGAAGTATCATGAAACCCTGGAAGTATAGTCCACAATGGTTAGTGTTTTCAAATATCATTAAATCTGATTTATTTGAAATACTATACTCACGTTTAGACCCAACTGTAGTGTCCAACATATCGCACAACGACATCCAATTTCAGCAATCAAGACACTTACCTCGTTGGAACCCTGGTACGTCCAGCGTTTACTGTAAAAATATCTGTTCCTTTACTATACAGTATGCTAAGTTAAAAAGTGACAGACTTAACATTGCAAACGAACGTATCAAAGACACAATCAATTTTAGGACTTTTCCAATGATCTCGAAGGCCTACTGTCGTAAAGCTCACCGTCTGTGACGCTGTTTCCATGTATATAGCAGTAAGTACATCGTGAGAGGTTATAATATCATAGCTAAACTGGCCAAAGACAAAGACAAACGCAAAGCAAGGACACCTTTATTCAGAAACGAAGGCCAAACATGTCATGGAAGGTGACGGAAGCAAAAGGTAGCCGCAGCGCTCACCCCACTTCCATCCTCTCATTCTAACCGTCCATGACATGCTCCTCAGTTAATGCGAGCATACGTCCTTATCCTCAGGTTAAGTACACTTGATCGTTCCCTGTATCGACGATCAACGCTCATTCTTTTAAAGGACGCTGTTCACTCGTTGAGTCATAGTAAAAGTGATGTTATCAAAGAGTGAGCCTCATGTAGTGCTGAGCACCATCTAAAGGTAAGTCAGGTCTTTCTATGGTCTCCAAATCGTATCTTAATAGTTGACAATATTGGATAGCTTTCTCTAAACGCCCGGGTGCGCTCGGAACTCTTTGTGACCATGACCCCATACTATCCTCAAGGTCCTCGCAGACAGTTATCATAGGATGGAAATGGAAGGACGAATTGGCATTTTTGGAGATGAAAGTGAAAATTCTGGATGCAATGTTGGATGGTACTAACCTGTGAGGATTCAATTCTATCATGATGCCTCCGGAACTTATTAAGCTGAAGTTTATTTAGTTGTTCCTGACGTGTATAGCTTATAGGTCTAAATAGTATATAACTTACTGATCTGAAGAAATGCCTTGAATATATTTTAAGTTCCTGCGACGTGTAGCCACGTATCAAAGAAAAGGTTTCTAAGAAAGGACATCCGAGATGACTCAGAATCAAGCGGTAGGATCCTCTGGGATGTCAATCGTACTCGTACCGTCTAATTCCGTCTAATTAAGATAGTGCTAAAGTGTCAGAAAAGATGGAAATTTTGATACTCAGTTTTAGGGTGGATAAACACTTTAAAGACCCATACGGAAAAAGCATGCAGGGAAGATATTTGCTTGAAATTAACGGCTATATTTTCATGCTCAGTTATAGGTAGGATCATATTCGAATTTTTTACATGTTCAATATCAGTAAAGCTATTTACATAGTAGGGATGACTTATAGTAGTCCAGGAGACAGATCGACTTCATCTCTCAACCCGGCGTGTGCAAAAATGAACGGCGCCTACAATATCCTTTTCGAACTCAAAATTGGGGATCTGACTGTTATGAGAATATAGGTTTACTCATAGCTTTGGTAATTACGAAGATTCAAGTGCTGCTATTGCCATAGATGATGTAGTTACAAATCTTGAAAATAATAGCCAGCATGCTACGTCCTCATTTAAAGCGTCAGTCTTCATCCCTTTAAAGCAAAATGAAATGTCTGAGAGTTCGAGCGGCTTGTCTCTATGACGATTCTGAGAGGAAGCGGTTAGAGATAGCATGGCAGCCAATTTACGGAGTTTCAGAAAACTTACTTGGCTCTTAAGGGTGTCCATAATCAAACCATTGAATTCTAATGTCCTGTTCTGATTCAATGATGTTTTCGCTAGGATCAACTGTATATATTTTCAAGGTTAATTGCCGCTATACTATACAGGAAAACCAATTACCTTCCTGAGTGTCTTTATTCTCCGATGTTCTCTTGAGGCTATTGAGTAACCATCGCATGCTGAAACAATGTCGATTTTGGACATCTTCTTCCTCATAAGGCTCCCAGTGATTCTCGTAAATAGAGGATTCTGGTGAAAGACGAATTCCAAGCGTTTCCGGTGGAACTTTAATACAGCCAGTGTGTCTTCAATAACGACCTATTTAAATAAAGCTGCAGCGCACCAAAATAACGGATATGTTCCTCTCGATGGTCCATTGCGCGAGTTTCAATGCTCCCAGCTGCATAAACGTCAGTCGAAATTCTTAAACTTCATAATCTAATATGATACGATACCATGATCAGGAATATCCCCGGCCGTATGGTCAACTTTCATGCCGTCTCTATCTTGCACGAATTTCCGTGAAAACTTTTTAATGTCTGTTCAGTATAGTAAGAATAATTGTAAAAAGTGGCGTAAAGTCTGCGACGGACTTGCTATCAATAAAGAAATCCAACCTGCTCGAGTATTCGATCGTTCCGGCTCAACTTCTACATCTGCAAGTTCCGAAAGGACCTGTTCAGAAGGTAAAGATGCTGCTGAAGGGAATTCCTCTAGCATTGAGCACGATAATCCGTCAATGTAGTGTTATTGAAGTAGGGAAAGATGATTCCTCACCATTCATAGGATCAAGAACGCTAACCCTGTGTGTATTCTTGAACCGCTCCACAGGGTTGAACGAAGGACGAAAGCCAGCCATGTCAATGCTCTCCATGACTGAGACAACATTGTTCTTGACCATATCATCACGCAAGCGTGCCCGAGCAAGGGGGGAAATAGAGGGTATGCTCGCCATAATGGTAGATGTAGTGCGGAGAGCTAAAGTCGTCTGGCAACTTCGAGGCAAAACTTCAAGCTCCGAAAACGTAATAACCTATAATAAGGGAAAATCATCTTACCGCTCTCAAAAAAATGGGGAACAAAGATGAAACCTGGATGTCAATTGACAATGCATGAGAAGAGAAGAAGAAGAAGAAAAAGCTGAAACCTTTCCATGGCAATCACAGTGGGTTTCCGGCTATCTCATATCGTATAAAACTGACGGCATTTATAAGTGCCTGAATCGGTCTCCCGGAGAAGTGGTTACAGGGTTCCACATCTTCTCAGGAATCTTTCTTGATAATGGCGATCTTGAGGTGTTGGCCAAAAAAGGTCGCGGGAGTCAAGCGCGCTGACGAACGTGTCCACTTAGGAGCATTATCTTGATGCTAAACATTACCTACTTACAATCCTCAGAGACTCTCATTCAATGAGTACAACAATAAAGCTTCGTAAGCTGCAAGGAACTTCAACGTACTCACCGCTAGCTATTCTTCAAGTCCTTAACTGAGCATACAGTACTGCTATAAACATGATCATATCACAACCTAAAGATGACAATATAAGTATATATATTTTTGGATATTTAGACTGTTAAACTATAAACGTTACTGACTATTCGGCTCCTATCATTTAGGCATACTATGATAATTGAACATCACATCAGCTCGCAGCATCTGCACCCTTACCTCCTTCTTTGTTCTTCACCCTTCACATAACATCCTTAGCAACGACCTCACTTACATGATTCAATCAGACGTCCACTCTACAGCGTCCTGAAGTGCCAAATTATACCATTATACTCGCGTACCCATATATTGACAACTATCACTCGATTCTGTTGCTCCAACTGAACTACGTCGAGTATGCCATTAGCTATTAATGAAATAAATAGGGAGATACTGACTTTTCGGAGATCAAAGCCGCTCAACTTGCAAATTAAAGGTAATTCTTGTACTGGCATTTTCGTAGTCTATTCATTTCCTCTAGGCTAGAGATTAACTTGTCCGATATCAGCCTCATCAAAAACGACTCCAGCCTCGGTAAGTTTAAAGAAAGTTTCTTTTGGTGACTTGTCTCTTCTTCCCATAGTCCCGAAATAAACATTGAGTCTGATTTTTTCGTCAATTACAGCGACTCACAATTACTAATAAAAAGGTAATTTCTTACTATGCATCTCTTCAAAAGTCGCAATTTATTTAGCAACCCATATCTACCACAGTGAGTGAGATTATTATCGTCGAAAATGCAAAGTATATTACTAACGTACCAATGCTTATTTTGAATCAATTACAGCTATATAACT
>KN837440.1:45266-56427 GCA_000827215.1 Sphaerobolus stellatus SS14 | reverse complement strand
ACCAAAGCTTGGCGATTGGTGCTCGGCAAATGTGCGTTCCTGAGGTTGTCGCCCAAAAAGGTAGGATGTGCTGATTGCGCGTCTTCGGTTCCTAATCCGGTCTTGAGTGGTCTTCACATTTTCACCGTTGAGATGTTGTAATCCTGTATTATCACATTATTAGTAGTACGAGGGTTAATACCCTTTTGTAAGATTGAAATGTAAAAATAATATAAAAGTGAAATTGAGTTTAAATTTGGCGTTTCTGGGATTTTCCACGTATATGCGGTCTATCCCTTCCACAGCGGCCTATAGATCTTGCAGATCGTGAGAAGTTTATCTACGAAAAAACCATCGAAACGACATGGGAAAACAGATATTCTTCTCACCGCGCCATCCTCAACTTGCTTCTCATAGGCAAACACGTATATTCATGAAGATGTGTGGGATATCCTCTCAAATACTTTAGAAACGGGAAGGAACTGCTGACCGTCATTCGTGATGCCGTCCGGGGTGAGAATTTATTGTTTTCTTCTGTCAATCCTGATTTACTCTGTTGTTTAGATCATCAACGCTTCTTTCTTAAAGGCATCCTTCACAGAGATATAAGTATCAGGAATGTACTCATCTTAATCCCTCCTGACACTCATCTTGAAGATAGTGGTTTCCTCAATCACAGCAAAATCACGAAGAGATTTTTACGATGGAAGAAAACAGAACAGTCACTGAAGGCATTGAGGGGTTTTTCCTAGAGAAAAACACTAGGAAAACCTTAAAAGTGCACCCCATTTCTTCAGTGTTTTCGCATGAATTTTGTTAAAACCTTAATAAATGTTGGTTTTATTTTGGTTTTCTTTCAATGTTTGGGAAAACACTGAAGAAATGGGGTTGACTTCTAAGTTTTTCTTAATATTTTTCTCAGCTGAAAATACCTGTTACGGGCTGATCCTAATGAAGGGTTCCGAAGCGTGACTGAAGTAACGAACGAAGTCACACTAAAGAATGAAGGGTTAGAACCGAAGGACTTGTGTAAAGACTTGGTCTTTACTTTGTGTTCACTATTCACACCTGTGCAATGACTGTTTACAATGTTGTATTCAGTTACTATATAGTACAGGTATGGGTTAAGCTGGGTGGCACTAGTCGCCGACCCAGGATTATATACTAAAAAGTTACATAAGGTAACTATAGTTTATGTAATAACTATATAACTATATGGGCGCATATAAGCGTCCATAGGAGTCCATAAGGACTTAGTGTAATTGACGCAAAGTCAATTCATTGTATGTACTAATATAAGGTAGGGGACGTGCAAATCCAGCACCCCATTACATAAGCTTGGACCACCGCCACTTGCATCCTTTTCAGCACTGGTGAAAACACTCTTATCTTAATTTTTTTTAATAGAAGCTTTTTGTAGTTTATCTAGCTACAACTTGTATTTAAAAAAATCTTAAATTTCTCCGAATTGAGTGAGCTATAACAAAAAATAAATATTTTCTTCCTCCATTTCCCAATGATGTTTTCTCACTAATTGGGATATTTTTGATTTCGGAGCCTGACAGATTTGGCAGGTCACGTGACTGCTTAGTCAAAATAAGCGCCCGTCATGACGCACAGCCATGTTGCTCTGATACTGACAAAAACAGGTATATCTCTGTCTTTCTTCATGCTTTTATATCATAATAAATTCTAATTTTAATAGCTTATAATGCCTAAACCATCAAAGGCCTACCTGAGGAGGTTGGAGAATCTTGAGAAGGCTTGAAGTTCATGGATGCATACTCTAAAGGGTTGAATGGGTTGCAGGCAGACTGGGCAGTTCAGAAATACCATGGGTACTGGGATTTGCCAGAGAATATCATGGAAAAATTTGATCAAGCTCACAATATGTCAGAGTAAATACAGTTGATTTCTTTAGTTTTTATAAGTTTGGAACTTTCAAAAGCACATTTGGCAGTCACGTGATTCTAAGCACCCGCTTACATAAGGGTGCTGGATTTGCACGTCCCCTACCTTACATCAGATGCATATGCGTCTAGTACAGTCTCATAGCGACTTTGCATTAGGGAATATATATTCCCTTACACCCTCCCTTTTTTGACTGAGTAGGCAGGCCTACTCATGATTTTCCGTGTACAGATCGCGGGTGAGGGACTCAGTGATTTCCGCAGTGGATTCACGGGCCGTTCCCTGAGGAACTAAGCTATCGTCATAGCTTATTCGAGCCCGTAATTCACGGGCATCAGCTGGGGGGTGCGAGAAGGAACCTCCTTCTCCATAGTCCAGCCTATCGGCTAGAGAGGAAGATCCAGCAGTGTGCTGGATTGAATTGGACTCAGGATCAGTCTCATCCTGATCCATAGGTTCCCCCACGCTAGGGGGAAAGTAGTAAGGGCTGCCCCGTACGAGAGGGAGCAAGTCATCATGAACACGAAACTGGTTCATGAGACCTCCTTTCAACAAGGCGATCTCGTTGGCCCGGAGTTGGGAGCGAAGGGTTACTTCATTCCATACTGTCTTTGTCACTTGTCGGACAAAGTAAGGCTCGAGTTTATCTCGAGCCATGTTGGGGGTGACACCAGCCTCACAGCCCAACCAGTAGGCGAAGGCTTTCCTATCAAACTTTTGGTTGCGATGTATCTTGTACCTCGCAGGGGTAGGACTGCAGAGGAATGGGTTGTCATTCCTCTTCCACTGACCAGCGATCATCTGGTCCCATTTTCCTACAGTGGAAAATATGGATTGGAGCAGGACTTCTGCTTCCGCACCACGGAACTTGGGCTTAATCAAGTTAAGCCAATACCAAACGTCGGCATCGTCGACGTTGATATGTACACCTTCTAGTCGAAGGTTTCGAGGAATCCCAGAGGGATTCACATTAAATGTCTGGACAACATTTATCATCCAGTCGGGATCATCTGGACGTACCATGAGACCCCTGGGCAGGCCAGGCAGTGACTTGGCATATTCATCAATGCGGAATATGACCACAGTATGGTCCAAGGACCGCTCATGAGGCTGCAGGGCTCTACCCTCAATGTAGAGCCTGCGCATCTCGGAGTCATGGACATTGCTCTCCATGACCCAATCTGATGCGCCTCTGAGTGTGGGCTGATCCCAGTGTTCAGCCCAAGATTTACCCAATGGTCTGGGTAATACTCCAGTGATGGAGGCAGGAGGATCAGCAATGATCCTTTTTGGTGTTGGGGGGAGGCGAGAGCCTCCAATAGCAGGGATGCCTGCTTCGTGAACGACCTTAGAGTCGTTACGGCTTGACTTGCCCCCTGGACGGGCAAGTTTGACAGGAGGGCACGACAGTACATACTGAGGGATCTCCTCAGGTATCGTAGGAAGACCTCCCAGCTCTTCCTCGTCATCCTCGCCGTCAGACACGAGGATGTCGCTGATGCGATACCCATTACGGGTCGCCCAGTCGACATCTTTGCCGTAGAGGGCATATCGCGCCCTCCCAACGTAGTAGTCAAGCTCCTGTTGTAGGCACTTGTTTTTGAGGATGAGTTCCTCGTTTTTGAGCAATTTGTCAGAATTACTCTTCATTTTTTGGAGCTGGGACTCCAATGATTGAACCTGGTTGCCCAGGTTCTTGACAGTGACTCGACGAGTGTCAAATTTTTCGTAGAGCTCATTCATCTTAGCTCTACGGTCTTCAGCCTTCTTCTTGGCTGAGGGGACAGTTTCCTTGAGGGTGTTTTAGTCCTCAAGTAGACGATAGTAGTCGTCTTGGTACCTGACCAGTTCAGGCCAGGCTTCAGCCACGGCGTGGCTGACATCCTTCTCAGAGAGACGGATCTCGTATGACCTTTTGGCGGCCATACAGTGTGATGCCGAGGCATCACAGATGGAGCAACCCATCTTATGCTTGATAGCTACGAATCCTGGAACGGATTCGATGACCCATTCAGTGGATGGGTCCATTTTGAATGCCTGAAGGGCACTCATCGTGTTGGTGGACGGGTCCACCTGCATCTGAGCGTTGTGCTTGTCATCCATGGTAGTGGATGCTGGTCAAGACGTTTCAGGGTGTCTTGCAATTTTAAGCCTCGTGGAATCGGGGCTTGAATATTTTCATTGGCTTGCCATGTACTGGCAAGCTGGCCAGACGCCTGGTGCCACAGCACCTCAGCTCAGTTTATTGGCTGAACATCATGTGAATTAGGTGTGATTGCGACACCCTCATTAGTGGTGTCAAGGCAATTGCCGGGGATTATCAATCCCATGAATCTCGAGGTATCTCTCGAGAGCTTCTAATTTGTTGCATTCCTGCAACGGTTCCCAAGTGACATTGCCTAGTGTCCACTTGACCTGGAAGTCAATCTTCCCATTATTGGTCCATCTGTGACCAATAATCTCATTGACAAACCATTCACTTTCGTTGTTCTTGCCTAGTTCATACAAGGCCTTTACTTCCCTAGTAGGGAAGCGTTCATCATTGTTCTCAATATGAGAACAAATCAGCTTCATGTGGAACGTCGGATGTATCCGACATTTTATTAATTCTGGAGGTAATTCCAGACCGACGGTAGATTTGTTATTGTCTACCCTAAGGACCTTGTAAGGTCCTATGTATTTGGGAATGAGCTTTCGCGCTCGTCCTTTGGGCATACTTAGGTTTGCCGTGGATAGGTAGACAAGATCATCTACTTTGTATATAGGAGGTTCTCTCCTATGCCTATTGGCGAAGTGCATGTGTTCGACGCGTGTTTCAATAATAGCATCATGTGCTGCTATTAGAGAGTTTGTGCAAGAGTGCTGGCGCTCTCTCGTTGCTTTTCTCGACCACATTTGAAAGTATGTTTCGTTTTACTACAGCGACATTTTAAAGCTTCAAGTGTCTTATATATCCTCCATAAAAAACGGATTGAGACACGGAAGAATTAGCCATGGTAAAATAGCGACAGAAAAGCGCCGGCGCTTTTGCACAAACTCTCTATTAGATTCCACTTCGCTTGTTCAGCGAATTGTTGGATACCTCGGTAATTCGAGGTCATAGTTGTGTTGACTGAAATACAGGGCATATACCCGTATATTAATTCGAACGGTGCAAATCTGGTAGTAGCACTAGTGCTACTGTTGATGGCAAATTCTACCATCAGGCATTTTTCAGCCCAATCCTTTTGGTCGTCTTTGACCACAGCTCGGAGTATTTGAGCAATAGAACGATTGGCTCGTTCTGTAGCACCATCCGTTTGAGGGTGAAATGCTGTTGACATTAACAGCTTGGTTCCTAGGAGTCGGTGTAACTCCTTCCAAAATATCGAAGTAAACTTTGAGTCTCTATCGGATACGATAGATGTTGGTAGTCCATGTATGCGGACTACCTCTTGGAGGTAGATCCAGGCTACCTCCTTTGCTGTTACAGTGGTCTTTGTTGGGACCAAGTGCGTCTGGGATGTCAGACGATCTATTATGACTAGTAAATAGTCATGTTCGTTGGACACTGGTAGTGGTCCAACGAAATCCATACCGATGGATTCCCAAGGTTGTTCAGGAATCGGTAGAGTATGTAGAAGCCCAGTGGGCTTCTGATTGCTAGACTTGATTGTCTGGCATCTTCTGCAGGAGCTGCAGAAGGCTTCTACATCAGCTGTCATTGACGGCCACCAGAATGATCCTTGAATGTATTTCAAGGTTTTAAATGGACCAAAGTGTCCTATCGTTTGGTGGGCTTGGTCGATCAGTACTTCGCTGATCTTCCTTCCCCACCAAAGAGTGTTCCTCGGAACACATACAACAGAGCGACCAAGGCCGTTCTTGGTCCAAAGGAGCTCATCCTTTAATGCAAAGCACGGATGTGCTTTTACATCCAGTAGTACCCTCACACAGAGGGTGTCCTTGGTGTATGCAGGAATGAACACCATTTTTAAGTCGATATCGGACTCGACTCTAGTTCTGAGCGGTATTCCATCCACACCAGATTTGATGGCGAGGATATCATTGTTGTCTGCAATATCGGGAAGTACTGTTGCTTCTGGCATAGATGAATGCAGGTTCATCTCATTGGCTTCCAGGATTCTATCTTCCTGGATCTCCAAGAGGCACTGTGATCGTCTCAGAGTGTTTGTTCGGATTTGAACAGCATGTTCTATTGGGAGAGTATCTCCTTCCGGATCGAGTTTGCAATCCATATCGACGAAGTTAACCTCATCGCAATGATCTGTTAATAGATCAAATTCATGGTAGCGTGATAATGCATCTGCTACCCGATTGTGTTCCCCTGGAATGTGTAATGTCTCGTAATTAAAACGAGACAAGAACTGCATCCATCGCACTTGTCATGGCGATAGCTGTGGAGCAGTTTGAAAGTATGACAGACCCGCATTGTCTGTTACAAGGATGAACTTTCGTCCTAATAGTTTATCTTGCCATTTGGCAAGAGCCTCTATGGCGACAAGAGTTTCTTGCTCAGGCACAGTATAGTTATGCTGTGCCATATTGAATTTCCTGGATAGGAAACCAGCTGGGCAACAAGTCTCCCAGTCTTTGCCTTGGCCGTACATGGCACCAATGCCTGACTGACATCCGTCAGTAATAACCCATATGGGTTCATCCAATTCTGGATTGATCGGCTTAAGTATGGGCGATCTACATGCCAGCAGTTTTATCTGCTGGAAGCACTTCTCGTAAAGAGGAGTCCACAGGAATTTCCTGTTATTTCGGGAAGCAGCCGAAAGCGGGGTGCTATATGCAGAGATATCTGGCATGAACTGCGCCAGATACTGGACTAGACCCAGAAATCGTTGGATGTCTTTGTACGTCCTTGGAGTGTGTCATTCTCGGACCACTCGCATTTTATCCATGTCAGCATGGATACCTTTATCATCAATGATATGGCCTAGACAGTCCATATGCTCAGAGTAAAGGTCGGCTTTACTTGGGGAGAGAAACAATTGAGATTCTCTAAGGGTCGCAAAGACCTTTCCGAGGTGTTCCTCGTGATCCTCAATTGTATTTGAGAATATAAATATATCGTCCAAGTAGACATGGACGAATAGGCCAATGTGTGGCCTGAATATAGTGGTCATCAACTGCTGAAATGTCAAAGGAGCATTACAGTCTCCCTGTTGCATGACTTGGCTCTTGAATGTGTCATAAATTGTCGAAAACATTGTTTTATCGACGTCTTCAGGGACCACCCTGATCTGCTCGTATGCCTCTGACATATTGAGTTTCGAGCGATATTTCGCTTGTGCGACATCATTTTGAATGAGGTCCATATCCGGAAAGGGAGTAACATCTCTTTCAGTATTTGCGTTTTGAAGTCGCAAATCAAATACTGTTCTCAGTATTTCTTTCAATTTCTTGAATATGCATAGCATAGGCACGGCTTGCGATGCAGAGGTCAGTTCCCACCAACCAGCTTTAAGATATCGGTCTATCTTGGCGTGTAGCTGAGGTAGAAGTGCCTCAGGGCATTCGGGTAAACGATAATTGAATCATTTGTCGAGATCAATTAATTTGATCCTATGATTTACCTCACGCATTGGAGGTAATTCTAAAGGTATGTCACCGAATAGGTCACTATACTTCTCCTTCCATTGGGAGCGGAGACGACTAAAGTCATCTGTAGTAAGCTGTAGGCTTACTCGAGCAGAAGAAACGATCCTTCTTTCTCTTCAATTGAACATTTCAATCCCACTGGTAGGGGCTATATCCCTACTAGGAACCTTGATAGGTTCCTGCAACGCTGATCGGCGTGAATGCCTATTATTTCAAATATTAGTTTCGAAAAGAGTGACTAGGAGTAGTCTTGTGTGTGAGGACATTATGGTCCTCAGTGATATCGTTGTTTATGACGATACTAGGGATGCCATTTTCATCATCGACCTCTTCAATCGATACACCAGAATGTTTCTGGTCAGTGAGTAACTTTTTATAGTCACTCCCGCTTACAGTAGCTTTAGTACTGTATACGTTATCGTTGTGATGGGTATCATATCCATCATGAATGACTATATCGTCGTAATAGTTTACGACATTCGTAGTGCTTAGAGCACTATTAATGTCTATGATGACATTGTGGACATCTTCATTGCATACATAAGGTTTGTCCTTATATATGCGTTGAAGCATGGTTAATGGTCGTTTAATACGACCACAGTAGGGTAGCATATATGCTACCATACTTATGAGTTTTTGTAGTTCCTTCAATGTATGAGGAACTGGAATGACTAGTAATTTGTTCTTAATGTGTTCGAATGCGGATTCCTCCGTATTCTTGGATAGTATGTTATCTATCTGCTCAAGGGGCAGTTCCCCTTGTATTGTCGCTTTATTAGCCTGACACTCCATGGATCTTGGCTTCGGAAGAGGCCAACCATACGGATAGATCGTTGTCTATCGTTTCTCCATTAATTATAATGGAGCCTAGGCCATTAAAGTCAATATTGGCCTTGACTCGTCTTAGGAACGGGGTTCCTAACATAACGTCGTAGTAATTGATGTTAGCAATATCGAACGTTTCCCGGTACGTTCGTTGTCCTACGGTGATATCCGTAGTCACCATATAGTAGAGTTTCGCTCTACTACCTTGGAATGCTTGCTGTATTCCAATGGGTTCCGGTAGCTTTTGCATACGGATCCCTGTTGCTTGTGCAAACTCGGAAGATATTATTATGCCTTCACAACCACTGTCAAATAGGCAGCGGGCTTTGGTACCTCCTACTAGGAAGTACCCTGTGATCATTAATAGATCGTGTTTAGACCGAGTAGGTCTAATGGTCCTCATTTTGACCATATGATCATAGAGGGGTTCCTCCTCTTTGGCTATTTTAGCCTTCCTGGCATTAGCCGGGCCAATAGGTACAGCTGCAGCTACCCTTGCCATATCATGGCTATATCGAACTGAGTTAACTCGGCGAGGCTGGTCATCATCAGACCAGTCGGATTCACTGAGTTTGCTGCCCCAGCTACATTGATCTTCAGAGAGATCAAGTGGATTATTGTATTCTTCATTACGATACTCGTCCTCAATAGGACATTCATCATCAATTGGATCATTGATGTCATGGTCGGTATTATCGATCTGTTCTGTAGGTGAGTCCTCTATGTGGACGGCTCCTACGCGGTGGGCCCTGATGGGCTCTGGGCAATTGGGCTTAATGTGTCCCAATTTACCACAATTATAGCATTCAATGTTATTATGGGATGAGTCATGATTCGTCCGTTGCCTATTATTAATAGGTGGTCCAGCCCCGCCAGGGGCATTTGATGAGTTTCTATTAACTCCAGAGGGTCCGAGATTGATTGATGGACCCTTGTTGATCTCACCCGATTTGAGTGGATTGGCGCGACTCTTGGTCCTATCAGGACCATTATTCCTAGGCCTGCGCCTAGTCTTGGACGATACATTATCATCCCGTCGACTATTACTAGTCATTGGTTTGCTGCTGCGAACCCCAATATCATAGCAGTTAGCATCTTCAAGCTTAACTGCTTTCAGATACAACTTATGTATCGTCTTTTTCTCAGGGTTGTACCCTGCGCGTAATAACAGGGATCGCAACCCTGGTCGTAGATTAGCTACGAACTTCTTACGAAGTGAATATGTGTCAGGTCATTGGACCATTCAAGACGCATATAGTTCGAGTTCGGTAGCGAACTCTTGCATGCTCAACATGCCTTGTTTGATGAAATCAAACTTGTTAGACACTTCGCGTCTCGCCAGCGACAGAATATACTGGCCATATAGGCCAGTCACGACTTGTTCTAAGTCCATGGGAGTACCTTGGTACTTCCTGGGTTCGACTGTTTTGTCGAACCATTCGAGGGCTTTGCCCTCTAATCTCGTTCCTAAGAACGAGACCTGATACTTATATGCATCAGGACCTAGCATGCTATGCATGTCTAGCCATCGCAGGAAGCCTTTGACAAAGGTCTCGAGAGCTTCGAAGCTCTGTTCCCCGCTATACTTGTCAGGGGGAGTTACTTTAACTCCAGCTTTGGCCAATGGGGATTTCTCCATTGTTGTATGTTCGTTTTGGTCAAGCATATACTTGACCATTCGTACAA
This sequence comes from Sphaerobolus stellatus SS14, assembly GCA_000827215.1. Lineage (NCBI taxonomy): Eukaryota > Fungi > Basidiomycota > Agaricomycetes > Geastrales > Sphaerobolaceae > Sphaerobolus > Sphaerobolus stellatus. The sequence continues at coordinate 46,416 of KN837440.1, read as the reverse complement.
GAGCATTATCGCTCTCATTATTGGACATATCTAGTATGTCCCTATCGTCAGGCTGTTGGAAGGGTAGTGACCCTTCCCGATGATTCCTGACAGTGGTTTCACTGTCAGTGTCATTGTCTTCGATGCCATCGAAGGGAGCATATCATATGCTTTTACGGGTGTTATCCTGTATCACCATTTCCCTAGTATGCTCACTAGATTGGATCGATTGCTGTCGATTCTGTGGATTTAATAATCCAGCTTTACTCAATCTGAGTAGTCATTCGTACTCCATACGAGTACTTCGGGCAGCGGTGGCTGCCTGTTTAAGGTGATCTGCAGGCGCTTGGTCTGCATATAGCCGTTCTAGTACGGCTGTCTTGGCCAAGAGCTCGGTCCGGGCTCTGCCAAGCGCTTGCTTGGGATTGGATCTATTATTAGGTCCGCCAGTTGATTGTATCAACTCGGGGTCAATGTTATGTTGATCACTCGTTGATTCTTCATCAATGTTCGACCAATTGCTTGGTCGTTCAGGTTGAGGATCCAAGTCCTCATTATTATAATCCTTTTGGGGATCCTTAGGGCGACTGCTCGACTTGCCCTTGGCAATAGTCGGGTATTTCTCCCTGATCGTGATCAGTCACATTCGCAAGGTTCTAGTCCTTGCCTTGAGAGCACTATTGCTCTCATTGGTTTTTGCCAATAATTGAGCTGCTTGATGGCTCATATTGTGGATGGAGTTTACTTCATCCATATGCTCATTAATGGTATCAAGCATCTCTTGGATTTGGTCACCAAGCGCCAATTCCTCGGGGTCTGGATCAGCCGAAGCTGATCGTTCACTTGGCTCAGCATAGTCTGAGTAATTTTTAGGGAGGAGCGGGTCTCCACTCCCTCCGTGAGGGTTGGGGGTCTAAGTGGGATCCTCAGATGTTCCCCGGTCGCTTGCCAGGTGGGCAAGCTCGTCAGTGGCACAGGTGTTCCGTGTCCTAGGGCAAATAGTATTCGCCTCTGAGACGGTTGATGCCGTCTGGCTGGGATCCTTGCCAGGATCCATGGTGTTACGTCCTGGTACGGAATACACCTGGTAGTCCGCGCGGAAGTATATCCCGTTCCCGTTCGGAAACGCAAAGACTTGTACTGGAGGGACTCGGCTTCAACTTATGTGTTG